>JALGBA010001862.1:0-25717 GCA_023970755.1 Azemiops feae | reverse complement strand
GAGCGGCAGATTCGGGGAAGCTCCCCTGAAGCCCCCGCCTCACCTGGCCTTGATGCAAAGGCAGCAGCGCCGCCGGCTCCACCTTTGCCTTCTCCTTCGCCGCGGGACAGCCTTCTCGGGGCGTCGCCGGGCTGTGACGCCATCAGAAGGCGCGTCCCCTATTTCGGCAGAGAAGCGGAAAGGCACCATAGAGGTAGGAAAGGAGAGCGGAGGGCACACTGGGCTTTCCGCTCTTGAAACCATCCAACTTGGGAATCGCCATAGAAATGTAACCAGAGAGCTCGGGTGGAAATGGTAGAGCGGCCGGTAGAACCAAGACTTCCGAGTTTGCTGGAGCATATATGGAGGAAGACTTTGGATTGGAGTTAAGGACGGGAAAAAGACAATGCAGAAATCTGGATTGTATTGGGGGCGCCCTATATAAAAGCCCCCCGCAAAGGGGGAGTGTCACAGAGTATTGCACATCCATTCCCAGCCAGCAGGGGACAAGTTTAATCCCTATAAGTCATCCAGCGTTTCTCAAACTTGGCAATTTTTGTGGACTTCAAGTCCCAGAATTCCCCAGCCTGCATGCAGTTTGCAGGTAACTAAATGGTTTATCCAGGGAAAGCAGGAACTGTATTAAATGGGACCAGGTGACCGAGTACACACCTCCAAATTGTGAGGTCCCCTGAAAAATTGCTGACAACCCCCAATAGTGCTCGCAATAAATAAATAAAAACAACAACGTATTTATTTAGGTATGGCACAATAACACTCCGATAGATCTTTTCACTAGCTCCACTAGGTTTGTGACACTTGCTTAAGGTTTGTACAAAAGCAGCCAAGGGCCATTAAGTGATGCTCCAGTCAGAGCGGAAGAACCTTCTTGTATGAGAAGCGAAACGTCTTCAAAGAAAATCAAGAAAGTCCAGTTGCCTCCTGAAAAAGCATCTTTGGGACAATTATGACCCGGATGACTGAGAATCTCCATAGACAGTGAGAGACAATGCGGGATACTTAAGGCACTGGACTAGAAATCGGAAGACTGTCGGTTCTACTCCCACCTTAGGCATGAAAGTCAACTGTGGTGACCTTGGGGTCAGTCCTTCTCTCTTGGTCCTAGTAAGGAGGCAATGCCAAACCACCAGCTTCCCATCATAGCTATCTGCAATTGCATTGACGCACCACAGAATGTGTGCAGCTGGGGCCTGTGCACACCTGCAAATATCGTGTAGATCTATCTATCTATCTATCTATCTATCTATCTATCTATTATCTATCTATCTATCTATCTATCTATCTATCTTTATCTATCTATCTATCTTATCTATCTATCTAATATTAAAGGAGGCTGAACTTCAATGGTTAGACGGGCCTATTGTATATGAAACAAAAATCTTTTTAACATTTATATTTTATTGTGTTTTTCTAATCTAGGTGAAATGTTAATATATACTGCTAGTCCATGTATGATACGCTAAATAAATAAGTAAACAACCGCCCAATCAAGAAACTACCAGGAACACCTCCATCAACCCTGATAGGACAAGCCACTAAGTATATAAAGAGAGAGCAAATTCCTCTCTCTTCTAGCACTGATGATGTTACCTAGTTGGGTCACAAAACGTCTGCAAGAAAACCACCAAGCTCAGAGAGCACCAAGGACCCCTGAAGAGACAATGTTGTTGGATGATGGACCAAGTGGCCCCTTAGCTCCGGCTTTATTATTTATATAATAACAATGATATGCGTGTGTGTGTGTGCGCGCATGTGAGAGGGTGTATGATAATACTATATAATTTATATTATGATGACATTTATCTGCCCCATCTCGCCTAGAGGTTTAGAAAGCCCCTTTTAGCTTCCCAGTCAGTCAATATGGGCTGAGCAAGTGAAGCTAGAGGCAGCCGAGATTTCCTTCCCTACTCTTTCCCCTCGCACTTTACATATGCCCAGAGGCACCATGCACACTTAGAAGCAGCTACCCGCCGGCCTCCCCGCCCGTCCCTCGTTTCTTCCATCCCTAAACCCTCCATTCCAGATTCACCCGCCTGGGATTGCCTCGATGCCTATGCTTTGCGACGTAAAACTGTGCCGAAAGAAATAGACCTTTTGAATGAGATTTTAAAGTTATTATCCTCTATCTTTATTAGTAACGCCTTATTAATGTTAATAGGGCGAAGGGAAGCCCTTTTGCTGCGACGCGGGGACACAAAAACATCAACTAATATTACTGAGGTTTCATTAATAAATACTACACTTAAAACTCCATTTAAAAGCTTTATTTCTTTTTGTGGCTGCTCGGCTCAACTGCGGCAGTACGAGGCTTTTTTCCCTTCTTGCGGCAGCGTAGAGCAGAAGAGAGGACAGGAAGGTGCCGACGGATGACTAAAAGCAACGGACAAGACGTCGGCCATGATAGGAAGGTCGATTCCAAATGAACTGGGGGATGGCCAATTTGGACGGACGGGAGGTCGCCATGCCGAGAAGGTCTAGGACCGTGTTAATGCTATGGGACGGAAAAACTTGCCCTCCTGTGGTCAAAACGGGTATTGCGGCCGCCGAAATAAATAAACCATTTGAATGGGATTTTAAGGTTATTATTCTCTATCTTTATTATTAACGCCTTATTAATATTAATAGGGCGACGGGAGGCCCTTTTGCTGCGACCCTGGGGCAGAGTAAGATAACCTAATATTAGTAAGGTTTTATTAATAAAGAATAATAAACTTAAAACGCCATTTAAAAGGTTTATTTCTTTTGGTGGCTGCTGTACCTTCTTGTTCCTTAGCGAGAGATGGGGGCCTTCAAAAGGCCTGTAATGATGAATAAGGTTACTATGATAGGTGCTACTTTAAAGATAAAACCTCCACCAAACAATACATAAAATTTATTGTATGGTAATATTAAATCGAGTGAGATTAGATTTACCTTCGCTGCTAGTTTTGAAACTGACGCATTTATTAAATGTTTTATGTCTACCTACATCACACTAATTTCTTGCTGCATCTTAGTTTCTAATCTTCCTAGTATGCCCATTCGTGAATATCATTTCACTGGGGTGAAAAATAGACAGCTAGTCAATTGGGGTGGAAGGTGCCAGGCTAGAAATTGGGGGTGGGGGCTGAGTTTTAGTACCTTAGGTATGAGAAACCAGCTTTGGGCCAATTCCTCTCCTAGTCAGCCTAAGTCTAACCCTAACCCTAGGGCTGTTGCTGCATGGCGAAAATAAGAGAAGGAAGGAGCATTAGATATATTTGCCGCCTTGAGTTATTTATTAAAAAATAACAAAGGCTGCATTAAAAAAATACGCAAAATTTAGAGCGGCTTTGGTCTAGTCGTGGTTAAGGCAGCAGACTAGAAAGTGGGAGGCTGTGAGTTCTAATCTTGCTTTTAGAGGCAGAAAAGTCATCTGGGTCAGTCACTCCAAAACCAGCTTTGGGCCAGTCACTCTCTCTCGGCCCTAGGAAGGAAGCAACGGCAAACCATTTGTCCGAAATGGTATAGGGTTGCCTGCCTAAGCAGGGGGTTGGACTAGAAGACCTCCAAGGTCCCTTCCAACTCCGTTATTCAGCTGGGGGAAAAAACCTTGCCAAGAAAACCGCAGGGATTTGGTCAGGCAATGGCCAGGAGTCGAGACTAAGTGGAAAGCACCAAATAATATTAAGAATAACAGCAATAACTTGCTAAACGCCCGGCTCCCTCCGGTGATGTTACTAGAAGGGAGTGCGAACACAGGCAATTGAGTTCATCGGGCAACGCGTGTCGTGGGAACGCAACTCCTAGTACCCACGCCGCCCATGAAAAGGCGGCGTCGAGCGGCAGATTCGGGGAAGCTTCCCTGAAGCCCCCGCCTCACCTGGCCTTGATGCAAAGGCAGCAGCGCCGCCGGCTCCACCTTTGCCTTCTCCTTGGCCGCGGGACAGCCTTCTCGGGGCGTCGCCGGGCTGTGACGCCATCAGAAGGCGCGTCCCCGATTTCGGCAGAGAAGCGGAAAGGAACCATAGAGGTAGGAAAGGAGAGCGGAGGGCAGACTGGGCTTTCCGCTCTTCAAACCGTCGATCTTGGGAATCGCCATAGATATGTAACCAGAGAGCTCGGGTGGAAATGGTAGAGCGGCCGGTAGAACCAAGACTTCCGAGTTTGCTGGAGCATATATGGAGGAAGACTTTGGATTGGAGTTAAGGACGGAAAAAAGACAATGCAGAAGTCTGGATTGTATTGGGGGCGCCCTATATAAAAGCCCCCCGCAAAGGTGGAGTGTCACAGAGTATTGCACATCCATTCCCAGCCAGCAGGGGACACGTTTAATCCCTATAAGTCATCCAGCGTTTCTCAAACTTGGCAATTTTTGTGGACTTCAAGTCCCAGAATTCCCCAGCCTGCATGCAGTTTGCAGGTAACTAAATGGTTTATCCAGGGAAAGCAGGAACTGTATTAAATTGGACTCCAGGGTTGACCGAGTACACCACCTCCAAATTTGTGACGTCCCCTAAAATTTGCTGGCAACCCCCAAGCGATCGCAATAAATAAATAAAAACACAAACGTAATTATTTAGCGTATGGCACAATACACTCCGATAGTATCTTTTCACTAGCCTCCACTAGTTGTGACACTGCTTAGGTTTTACAAAAGCAGCCAAGGCCATTAAGTGATGCTCCAGTCAGAGCTGAAGAACCTTCTTGTATGAGAAGCGAAACGTCTTCAAAGAAAATCAAGGAAGTCCAGTTGCCTCCTGAAAAAGCATCTTTGGGACAATTATGACCCGGATGACTGAGAATCTCCATAGACAGTGAGAGACAATACTTAAGGCACTGGACTAGAAATCGGAAGACTGTCGGTTCTAGTCCCACCTTAGGCATGAAAGTCAACTGTGGTGACCTTGGGGTCAGTCCTTCTCTCCTGGTCCTAGTAAGGAGGCAATGCCAAACCACCAGCTTCCCATCATAGCTATCTGCAATTGCATTGACGCACGACCGAATGTGTGCAGCTGGGGCCTGCGCACACCTGCAACATATCCTGTACATCCATCTATCTATCTATCTATCTATCTATCTATCTATCTATCTATCTATCTATCTATCTATCTATCTATCTATCTATCTATCTATCTATCTATCTATCTATCTATCTATCTATTATCTTTCTATCTAATATAAAAAGGAGGGTTGCACTTCAATAGGTTTTAGACGGCCCCTATTGGTATCTGAACAAAAAATCTTTTTAACATTTAGATTTTTATTGGTTGTTCTATCTAGGTGATTTATATTATACTGCTAGTCCATGTATGATATGCCATCCGCTAAATAAATAAGTAAACAACCGCCCAAACAAGAAACTACCAGTAACACCTCCATCAACCCTGATAGGACAAGCCACTAAGTATATAAAGAGAGAGCAAATTCCTCTCTCTTCTAGCACTGATGATGTTACCTAGTTGGGTCACGAAACGTCTGCAAGAAAACCACCAAGCTCAGAGAGCACCAAGGACCCCTGAAGAGACAATGTTGTTGGATGATGGACCAAGTGGCTCCTTAGCTCCGGCTTTATTATTTATATAATAACAATGATATGCGTGTGTGTGTGTGCGCGCACGTGAGAGGGTGTATGATAATACTATATAATTTATATTATGATGACATTTATCTGCCCCATCTCGCCTAGAGGTTTAGAAAGCCCCTTTTAGCTTCCCAGTCAGTCAATATGTGCTGAGCAAGTGAAGATGGAGGCAGCCGAGATTCCTTCCCTCTACTTTCCCCTTCGCACTTTACATATGCCAGAGGCACCATGCACACTTAGAAGCAGTGCCCGCCGGCCATCCCGCCCGTCCTTGTTTCTTCCATCCTAACCCTCCATCCAGATCACCCGCCTGGGATTGCCTCGATGCCTATGCTTTGCGACGTAAAACTGTGCCGAAAGAAACAGACCTTTTTAATGGGATTTTAAAGTTATTATCCTCTATCTTTATTAGTAACGCCTTATTAATGTTAATAGGGAGAAGGGAAGCCCTTTTGCTGCGACGCGGGGACACAAAACATCACCTAATATTACTGAGGTTTCATTAATGAATACTACACTTAAAACTCCATTTAAAAGCTTTATTTCTTTTTGTGGCTGCTCAGCTCACCTGCGGTAGTACGAGGCTTTTTTCCCTTCTTGCGTTAACGTAGAGCAGAAAAGAGGACAGCGAAGAGGTCGCCGAGGATGACTAAAAAGCAACGGACAAGACGTCGGCAGTAATAGGAGTCGATTCCAAATGAAATGGGGGATGGACAATTTGGACGGACGGGAGGTTCGCCATGAGAGAAGGTCAGGTGTTAATGCTTGGGACGGAAAAACGTGCCCTCTGTGGTCAAAACGGGTATTGCGGCGCCGAAATAAATAAACTTTTTGAATGGGATTTTAAGGTTATTATTCTCTATCTTTATTATTAACGCCTTATTAATATTAATAGGGCGACGGGAGGCCCTTTTGCTGAGACCCTGGGGCAGAGTAAGATAACCTAATATTAGTATGGTTTTATTAACAAAGAATAATAAACTTAAAACGCCATTTAAAAGGTTTATTTCTTTTGGGGGCTGCTGTACCTGCTTGTCCCTTAGCGAGAGATGGCGCGGCCTTCAAAAAGGCCTGTAATGATGAATTAAGTTTACTTTGATAGGTGCTAACTTTAAAGATAAACCTCACCAAACATACATAAATTTATTGCTATGGTTAATATTAAAATGAGTGAGATTAGATTTTACCTTCGCTGCTAGTTTTGAAACTGACGCATTTATTAAAATGTTTTATGTCTACCTACATCACACTAATTTCTTGCTGCATCTTAGTTTCTAATCTTCCTAGTATGCCCAGTCGTGAATATCATTTCACTGGGTTGAAAAATAGACAGCTAGTCAATGGGGGTGGAAGGTGCCAGGCTAGAAATTGGGGGGTGGGGGCTGAGTTTTAGTACCACCTTAGGTATGAGAAACCAGCTTTGGGCCAATTCCTCTCCTAGTCAGCCTAAGTCTAACCCTAACCCTAGGGCTGTTGCTGCATGGCGAAAATAAGAGAAGGAAGGAGCATTAGATATATTTGCCGCCTTGAGTTATTTATAAAAATAACAAAGGCTGGATTAAAAAAATATGCAAAATTTAGAGCGGCTTTGGTATAGTCGTGGTTAAGGCAGCAGACTAGAAATGGGAGGCTGTGAGTTCTAATCTTGAGTTTAAGAGGCAGAAAAGGTCATTGGTCAGTCACCCAAAACCAGATTTGGGCCAGTCACTCTCGCTCGGCCCTTAGGGAAGGAAGCAACGGCAAACCATTTGTCTGAAAATGGTATAGGGTGCTGCCTAAGCAAGGGGGTGGATAGAAGACCTCCCAAGGTCCTTCCAACTCGGTTTTATTCTATTCTAACGCAGCTGGGGGGGGGGAAAACCTTGCAAGAAAACGCAGGATTTGGGTCAGCAATGGCCAGAGTGAGACTAAGTGGAAAGCACCAAAATAAATATTAAGAATAAACGCAATAACTACTAAAGGCCAGGCTCCATCCGGATGATGTTTATAGAAGGGAGTAGCGACACAGGCAATTGAGTTTCATCGCGCAACGGGTCGTGGGAACGCACCTCCTAGTACCCACGCCGCCCATGAAAAGGCGGCGTCGAGCGGCAGATTCGGGGAAGCTTCCCTGAAGCCCCCGCCTCACCTGGCCTTGCTGCAAAGGCAGCAGCGCCGCCGACTCCACCTTTGCCTTCTCCTTCGCCCCGGGACAGCCTTCTCGGGGAGTCGCCGGGCTGTGACACCATCAGAAGGCGCGTCCCCTATTTCGGCAGAGAAGCCGAAAGGCACCATAGAGGTAGGAAAGGAGAGCGGAGGGAAGACTGGGCTTTCCCCTCTTGAAACCGTCGAACTTGGGAATCGCCATAGAAATGTAACCAGAGAGCTCGGATGGAAATGGTAGAGCGGCCGGTAGAACCAAGACTTCCGAGTTTGCTGGAGCATATATGGAGGAAGACTTTGGATTGGAGTTAAGGACGGAAAAAAGACAATGCAGAAATCTGGATTGTATTGGGGGCGCCCTATATAAAAGCCCCCCGCAAAGGTGGAGTGTCACAGAGTATTGCACATCCATTCCCAGCCAGCAGGGGTCAAGTTTAATAATCCCTATAAGTCATCCAGCGTTTCTCAAACTTGGCAATTTTTGTGGACTTCAAGTCCCAGAATTCCCCAGCCTGCATGCAGTTTGCAGATAACTAAATGGTTTATCCAGGGAAAGCAGGAACTGTATTAAATTGGACTCCAGGGTTGACCGAGTACACCATCTCCAAATTTGTGACGTCCCCTAAAATTTGCTGGTGACCCCGAAGAGATCGCAATAAATAAATAAAAACACAAACCTATTTATTTAGCGTATGGCACAATACACTCCGATAGTATCTTTTCACTAGCCTCCACTAGTTGTGACACTGCTTAGGTTTTACAAAAGCAGCCAAGGCCATTAAGTGATGCTCCAGTCAGAGCTGAAGAAGCTTCTTGTATGAGAAGCGAAACGTCTTCAAAGAAAATCAAGAAAGTCCAGTTGCCTCCTGAAAAAGCATCTTTGGGACAATTATGACCCGGATGACTGAGAATCTCCATAGACAGTGAGAGACAATGCGGGATACTTAAGGCACTAGACTAGAAATCGGAAGACTGTCGGTTCTAGTCCCACCTTAGGCATGAAAGTCAGCTGTGGTGACCTTGGGGTCAGTCCTTCTCTCTTGGTCCTAGTAAGGAGGCAATGCCAAACCACCAGCTTCCCATCATAGCTATCTGCAATTGCATTGACGCATGACCGAATGTGTGCAGCTGGGGCCTGCGCACACCTGCAACATATCGTGTAGATCTATCTATCTATCTATCTATCTATCTATCTATCTATCTATCTATCTATCTATCTATCTATCTATCTATCTATCTATCTATCTATCTATCTATCTATCTATCTATCTATCTAAATATAAAGGATGCTGCGCTTCAATGGTTAGACGGCCTATTGTTATCTGAACAAAAATCTTTTTAACATTTATATTTTATGGTGTTTTTCTAATCTAGGTGAAATGTTAATATATACTGCAAGTCCTGTATGATATGCCATACGCTAAATAAATAAGTAAACAACCGCCCAATCAAGAAACTACCAGGAACACCTCCATCAACCCTGATAGGACAAGCCACTAAGTATATAAAAGAGAGAGCAAATTCCTCTCTCTTCTAGCACTGATGATGTTACCTAGTTGGGTCACGAAACGTCTGCAAGAAAACCACCAAGCTCAGAGAGCACCAAGGACCCCTGAAGAGACAATGTCGTTGGATGATGGACCAAGTGGCTCCTTAGCTCCGGCTTTATTATTTATATAATAACAATGATATGCGTGTGTGTGTGTGCGCGCACGTGAGAGGGTGTATGATAATACTATATAATTTATATTATGATGACATTTATTTGCCCCATCTCGCCTAGAGGTTTAGAAGCCCCTTTTTGCTTCCCAGTCAGTCAATATGGGCTGAGCAAGTGAAGCTGGAGGCAGCCAAGATTTCCTTCCCTCCACTTTCCCCTCGCACTTTACATATGCCCAGAGGCACCGTGCACACTTAGAAGCAGCTGCCCGCCGGCCTCCCCGCCCGGCCCTTGTTTCTTCCATCCCTAAACCCTCCATTCCAGATTCACCCGCCTGGGATTGCCTCGATGCCTATGCTTTGCGACGTAAAACTGTGCCGAAAGAAATAGACCTTTTTAATGGGATTTTAAAGTTATTATCCTCTTATCTTTATTAGTAACGCCTTATTAATGTTAATAGGGCGAAGGGAAGCCCTTTTGCTGCGACGCGGGGACACAAAAACATCACCTAATATTACTGAGGTTTCATTAATAAATACTACACTTAAAACTCCATTTAAAAGCTTTATTTCTTTTTGTGGCTGCTCGGCTCACCTGCGGCAGTACGAGGCTTTTTTTCCTTCTTGCGGCAGCGTAGAGCAGAAAAGAGGACAGGAAGGTGCCGACGGATGACTAAAAGCAACGGACAAGAATTCGGCCATAATAGGAAGGTCGATTCCAAATGAACTGGGGGATGCCAATTTGGACGGACGGGAGGTCGCCATGCCGAGAAGGTCTAGGTGTTAATGCTATGGGACGGAAAAACCTGCCCTCCTGTGGTCAAAACGGGTATTGCGGCCGCCGAAATAAATAAACCTTTTGAATGGGATTTTAAGGTTATTATTCTCTATCTTTATTATTAACGCCTTATTAATATTAATAGGGCGACGGGAGGCCCTTTTGCTGAGACCCTGGGGCAGAATAAGATAACCTAATATTAGTATGGTTTTATTAACAAAGAATAATAAACTTAAAACGCCATTTAAAAGGTTTATTTCTTTTGGGGGCTGCTGTACCTGCTTGTCCTTTAGCGAGAGATGGCGCGGCCTTCAAAAAAGCCTGTAATGATGAATTAAGGTTACTTTGATAGGTGCTAACTTTAAAGATAAACCTCACCAAACATACATAAATTTATTGCTATGCTTAATATTAAAATGAGTGAGATTAGATTTTACCTTCGCTGCTAGTTTTGAAACTGACGCATTTATTAAAATGTTTTATGTCTACCTACATCACACTAATTTCTTGCTGCATCTTAGTTTCTAATCTTCCTAGTATGCCCATTCGTGAATATCATTTCACTGGGGTGAAAAATAGACAGCTAGTCAATTGGGGTGGAAGGTGCCAGGCTAGAAATTTGGGGTGGGGGCTGAGTTTTAGTACCACCTTAGGTACGAGAAACCAGCTTTGGGCCAATTCCTCTCCTAGTCAGCCTAAGTCTAACCCTAACCCTAGGGCTGTTGCTGCATGGCGAAAATAAGAGAAGGAGCATTAGATATATTTGCCGCCTTGAGTTATTTATTAAAAGATAACAAAGGCTGCATTAAAAAAATACGCAAAATTTAGAGCGGCTTTGGTCTAGTCGTGGTTAAGGCAGCAGACTAGAAAGTGGGAGGCTGTGAGTTCTAATCTTGCTTTTAGAGGCAGAAAAGTCATCTGGGTCAGTCACTCCAAAACCAGCTTTGGGCCAGTCACTCTCTCTCGGCCCTAAGAAGGAAGCAACGGCAAACCATTTGTCTGAAATGGTATAGGGTTGCCTGCCTAAGCAGGGGGTTGGACTAGAAGACCTCCAAGGTCCCTTCCAACTCGGTTATTCTATTCTACCCGCAGCTGGGGGGGGGGAAACCTTGCCAAGAAAACCGCAGGGATTTGGTCAGGCAATGGCCAGGAGTCGAGACTAAGTGGAAAGCACCAAATAATATTAAGAATAACAGCAATAACTTACTAAACGCCCGGCTTCCTCCGGTGATGTTACTAGAAGGGAGTGCGAACACAGGCAATTGAGTTCATCGGGCAACGCGTGTCGTGGGAACGCAACTCCTAGTACCCACGCCGCCCATGAAAAGGCGGCGTCGAGCGGCAGATGCGGGGAAGCTTCCCTGAACCCCCCGCCTCACCTGGCCTTGATGCAAAGGCAGCAGCGCCGCCGGCTCCACCTTTGCCTTCTCCTTGGCCGCGGGACAGCCTTCTCGGGGCGTCGCCGGGCTGTGACGCCATCAGAAGGCGCGTCCCCTATTTCGGCAGAGAAGCGGAAAGGAACCATAGAGGTAGGAAAGGAGAGCGGAGGGCAGACTGGGCTTTCCGCTCTTCAAACCGTCGATCTTGGGAATCGCCATAGATATGTAACCAGAGAGCTCGGGTAGAAATGGTAGAGCGGCCGGTAGAACCAAGACTTCCGAGTTTGCTGGAGCATATATGGAGGAAGACTTTGGATTGGAGTTAAGGACGGAAAAAAGACAATGCAGAAATCTGGATTGTATTGGGGGCGCCCTATATAAAAGCCCCCCGCAAAGGTGGAGTGTCACAGAGTATTGCACATCCATTCCCAGCCAGCAGGGGACAAGTTTAATCCCTGTAAATCATCCAGCGTTTCTCAAACTTGGCAATTTTTGTGGACTTCAAGTCCCAGAATTACCCAGCCTGCATGCAGTTTGCAGGTAACTAACCAGGGAAAGCAGGAACTGTATTAAATTGGACTCCAGGGTTGACCGTCCACCACCTCCAAATTTGTGACGTCCCCTAAAAATTTGCTTGGCAACCCCCAAGTGATCGAATAAATATAAAAACAAAACGTATTTTATTTAGAGTATGCACAATCACTCCGATAGTATCTTTTCACTAGCTCCACTAGTTGTGAACACTGCTTAGGTTTTAACAAAAGCAGCCAATGCCATTAGTGATGCTCCAGTCAGAGCTGAAGAAACCTTCTTGTATAGAAGCGCACCGTCTTCAAAGAAATCAAGAAGTCCCAGTTGCCCTCCTGAAACAGCTCTTGGGACAATTAATGACCCGGATGACTGAGAATCTCCATAGACAGTGGAGCATGCGGATACTGTAAGGCACTGGACTAGAATCGGAGACTGTCGGTTCTAGTCCCCCCTTAGTGCGCCATGAAAGTCAACTGTGGGTGACCTTTGGGTCAGTCCTTCTCTCTGGTCCCTCAGTAAGAGGCATGCCAAACCACCAGCTTCCCATCATAGCTATCTGCAATTGCATTGACGCACCACCGAATGTGTGCAGCTGGGGCCTGTGCACACCTGCAACATATCGTGTAGATCTATCTATCTATCTATCTAGCTATCTATCTATCTATCTATCTATCTATCTATCTATCTATCTATCTATCTATCTATCTATCTATCTATCTATCTATCTATCTAATAATAAATGGAGTCTGCACTTTCATTGTTAGACTGGCTATTGGATCTGAAACAAAAATCTTTTTAACATTATATTTTATGTGTTTTTCTAATCTAGGTGCAATGTTATATATACTGGCTAGGTCCATGTATGATATGCCATAGAACGCTAAATAAATTAAGTAAACAACCGCCCAATCAAGAAACTACAAGGAACACCTCCATCAACCCTGATAGGACAAGCCACTAAGTATATAAAGAGAGAGCAAATTCCTCTCTCTTCTAGCACTGATGATGTTACCTAGTTGGGTCACGAAACGTCTGCAAGAAAACCACCAAGCTCAGAGAGCACCAAGGACCCCTGAAGAGACAATGTTGTTGGATGATGGACCAAGTGGCTCCTTAGCTCCGGCTTTATTATTTATATAATAACAATGATATGCGTGTGTGTGTGTGCGCGCACGTGAGAGGGTGTATGATAATACTATATAATTTATATTATGATGACATTTATCTGCCCCATCTCGCCTAGAGTTTTAGAAAGCCCTTTTTAAGCACTTCCCAGTCAGATCAATATGGTCTGATCAAGTGAAGCTGGAGGCAGCCGAGATTGCCTTCCCTCCTCTTTCCCCTCGCCCCCAACTTTACATTGCCCAGAGGCACCATGCCACGTAGAAGCAGCTGCCCCGCCGGCCTCGAAAACGCCCGACCCCGCCCGTCCCTTGTTCCTTCTTCCATCCCTAAACCCCCATTCCGATTCACCTCCGCTGTGATTGCCTCGATGCCTATGCTTTGCGACGTAAAACTGTGCCGAAAGAATAGACCCTTTTTATGGGATTTTAAAGTTATTATCCTCTTATCTTATTATAACGCCTTATTAATGTTAATAGGGCGAAGGGAAGGCCTTTTGCTGCGACGCGGGGACACAAAAACATCACCTAATATTACTGAGGTTTCATTAATAAATACTACACTTAAAACTCCATTTAAAAGCTTTATTTCTTTTTGCGGCTGCTCGGCTCACCTGCGGCAGTACGAGGCTTTTTTCCCTTCTTGCGGCAGCGTAGAGCAGAAGAGAGGACAGGAAGGTGCCGACGGATGACTAAAAGCAAC
This sequence comes from Azemiops feae, assembly GCA_023970755.1. Lineage (NCBI taxonomy): Eukaryota > Metazoa > Chordata > Lepidosauria > Squamata > Viperidae > Azemiops > Azemiops feae. The sequence goes on along the minus strand of JALGBA010001862.1, from coordinate 11,862 downwards.
GGACAAGACGTCGGCCATAATAGGAAGGTCGATTCCAAATGAACTGGGGGATGGCCAATTTGGACGGACGGGAGGCCGCCATGCCGAGAAGGTCTAGGTGTTAATGCTATGGGACGGAAAAACGTGCCCTCCTGTGGTCAAAACGGGTATTGCGGCCGCCGAAATAAATAAAACCTTTTGAATGGGATTTTAAGGTTATTATTCTCTCTCTTTATTATTAACGCCTTATTAATATTAATAGGGCGACGGGAGGCCCTTTTGCTGCGACCCTGGGGCAGAGTAAGATAACCTAATATTAGTAAGGTTTTATTAATAAAGAATAATAAACTTAAAACGCCATTTAAAAGGTTTATTTCTTTTGGTGGCTGCTGTACCTGCTTGTCCCTTAGCGAGAGATGGCGCGGCCTTCAAAAAGGCCTGTAATGATGAATTAAGGTTACTTTGATAGGTGCTAACTTTAAAGATAAACCTCACCAAACATACATAAATTTATTGCTATGGTTAATATTAAAATGAGTGAGATTAGATTTTACCTTCGCTGCTAGTTTTGAAACTGACGCATTTATTAAAATGTTTTATGTCTACCTACATCACACTAATTTCTTGCTGCATCTTAGTTTCTAATCTTCCTAGTATGCCCAGTCGTGAATATCATTTCACTGGGTTGAAAAATAGACAGCTAGTCAATTGGGGTGGAAGGGGCCAGGCTAGAAATTGGGGGGTGGGGGCTGAGTTTTAGTACCACCTTAGGTATGAGAAACCAGCTTTGGGCCAATTCCTCTCCTAGTCAGCCTAAGTCTAACCCTAACCCTAGGGCTGTTGCTGCATGGCGAAAATAAGAGAAGGAAGGAGCATTAGATATATTTGCCGCCTTGAGTTATTTATAAAAATAACAAAGGCTGGATTAAAAAAATATGCAAAATTTAGAGCGGCTTTGGTATAGTCGTGGTTAAGGCAGCAGAACTAAAAGTGGTAGGCTGTGAGTTCTAATCTTTCTTTTAGAGGCCAGAAAAGTCATCTGGGTCATCACTCCTACTCCAAAACACTTTGGGCCATCACTCTCTCTCGGCCCTAGGAAGGAAGCAACGGCAAACCATTTGTCTGAAATGGTATCGGGTTGCCTGCCTAAGCAGGGGGTTGGACTAGAAGACCTCCAAGGTCCCTTCCAACTCGGTTATTCTATTCTAACCGCAGCTGGGGGGGGGGGAAACCTTGCCAAGAAAACCGCAGGGATTTGGTCAGGCAGTGGCCAGGAGTCGAGACTAAGTGGAAAGCACCAAATAATATTAACAATAACAGCAATAACTTACTAATCGCCCGGCTCCCTCCGGTGATGTTACTAGAAGGGAGTGCGAACACAGGCAATTGAGTTCATCGGGCAACGCGTGTCGTGGGAACGCAACTCCTAGTACCCACGCCGCCCATGAAAAGGCGGCGTCGAGCGGCAGATTCGGGGAAGCTTCCCTGAAGCCCCCGCCTCACCTGGCCTTGCTGCAAAGGCAGCAGCGCCGCCGGCTCCACCTTTGCCTTCTCCTTCGCCCTGGGACAGCCTTCTCGGGGCGTCGCCGGGCTGTGACACCATCAAAAGGCGCGTCCCCTATTTCGGCAGAGAAGCCGAAAGGCACCATAGAGGTAGGAAAGGAGAGCGGAGGAAAGACTGGGCTTTTCCCTCTTGAAACCGTCGAACTTGGGAATCGCCATAGAAATGTAACCAGAGAGCTCGGATGGAAATGGTAGAGCGGCCGGTAGAACCAAGACTTCCGAGTTTGCTGGAGCATATATGGAGGAAGACTTTGGATTGGAGTTAAGGACGGAAAAAAGACAATGCAGAAATCTGGATTGTATTGGGGGCGCCCTATATAAAAGCCCCCCGCAAAGGTGGAGTGTCACAGAGTATTGCACATCCATTCCCAGCCAGCAGGGGACAAGTTTAATCCCTGTAAGTCATCCAGCGTTTCTCAAACTTGGCAATTTTTGTGGACTTCAAGTCCCAGAATTCCCCAGCCTGCATGCAGTTTGCAGGTAACTAAATGGTTTATACAGGGAAAGCAGGAACTGTATTAAATTGGACTCCAGGGTTGACCGAGTACACCACCTCCAAATTTGTGAGGTCCCCTAAAATTTGCTGGCAACCCCCAAGTGATCGCAATAAATAAATAAAAACACAAACGTATTTATTTAGCGTATGGCACAATACACTCCGATAGTATCTTTTCACTAGCCTCCACTAGTTGTGACACTGCTTAGGTTTTACAAAAGCAGCCAAGGCCATTAAGTGATGCTCCAGTCAGAGCTGAAGAACCTTCTTGTATGAGAAGCGAAACGTCTTCAAAGAAAATCAAGAAAGTCCAGTTGCCTCCTGAAAAAGCATCTTTGGGACAATTATGACCCGGATGACTGAGAATCTCCATAGACAGTGAGAGACAATGCGGGATACTTAAGGCACTGGACTAGAAATCGGAAGACTGTCGGTTCTAGTCCCACCTTAGGCATGAAAGTCAACTGTGGTGACCTTGGGGTCAGTCCTTCTCTCTTGGTCCTAGTAAGGAGGCAATGCCAAACCACCAGCTTCCCATCATAGCTATCTGCAATTGCATTGACGCACGACCGAATGTGTGTAGCTGGGGCCTGCGCAAACCTGCAACATATCGTGTACATCTATCTATCATCTATCTATCTATCTATCTATCTATCTATCTATCTATCTATCTATCTATCTATCTATCTATCTATCTATCTATCTATCTATCTATCTATCTATCTATCTATCTATCTATCTATCTAATATAAAGGAGGCTGCACTTCAATGGTTAGACGGCCTATTGGTATCTGAACAAAAATCTTTTTAACATTTATATTTTATTGTGTTTTTCTAATCTAGGTGAAATGTTAATATATACTGCAAGTCCATGTATGATATGCCATACGCTAAATAAATAATTAAACAACCGCCCAATCAAGAAACTACCAGGAACACCTCCATCAACACTGATAGGACAAGCCACTAAGTATATAAAGAGAGAGCAAATTCCTCTCTCTTCTAGCACTGATGATGTTACCTAGTTGGGTCACGAAACGTCTGCAAGAAAACCACCAAGCTCAGAGAGCACCAAGGACCCCTGAAGAGACAATGTTGTTGGATGATGGACCAAGTGGCCCCTTAGCTCCGGCTTTATTATTTATATAATAACAATGATATGCGTGGGTGTGTGTGTGTGCGTGCGTGGGTGTATGATAATACTATATAATTTATATTATGATTGCATTTATCTGCCCCATCTCGCCTAGAGGTTTAGAAAGCCCCTTTTTGCTTCCCAGTCAGTCAATATGGGCTGAGCAAGTGAAGCTGGAGGCAGCCAAGATTTCCTTCCCTCCACTTTCCCCTCGCACTTTGCATATGCCCAGAGGCACCGTGCACACTTAGAAGCAGCTGCCCGCCGGCCTCCCCGCCCGTCCCTTGTTTCTTCCATCCCTAAACCCTCCATTCCAGATTCACCCGCCTGGGATTGCCTCGATGCCTATGCTTTGCGACGTAAAACTGTGCCGAAAGAAATAGACCTTTTTAATGGGATTTTAAAGTTATTATCCTCTATCTTTATTAGTAACGCCTTATTAATGTTAATAGGGCGAAGGGAAGCCCTTTTGCTGCGACGCAGGGACACAAAAACATCACCTAATATTACTGAGGTTTCATTAATAAATACTACACTTAAAACTCCATTTAAAAGCTTTATTTCTTTTTGTGGCTGCTCGGCTCACCTGCGGCAGTACGAGGCTTTTTTTCCTTCTTGCGGCAGCGTAGAGCAGAAAAGAGGACAGGAAGGTGCCGACGGATGACTAAAAGCAACGGACAAGAATTCGGCCATAATAGGAAGGTCGATTCCAAATGAACTGGGGGATGGCCAATTTGGACGGACGGGAGGTCGCCATGCCGAGAAGGGCTAGGTGTTAATGCTAGGGGACGGAAAAACCTGCCCTCCTGTGGTCAAAACGGGTATTGCGGCCGCCGAAATAAATAAACCTTTTGAATGGGATTTTAAGGTTATTCTTCTCTATCTTTATTATTAACGCCTTATTAATATTAATAGGGCGACGGGAGGCCCTTTTGCTGAGACCCTGGGGCAGAGTAAGATAACCTAATATTAGTATGGTTTTATTAACAAAGAATAATAAACTTAAAACGCCATTTAAAAGGTTTATTTCTTTTGGGGGCTGCTGTACCTGCTTGTCCCTTAGCGAGAGATGGCGCGGCCTTCAAAAAGGCCTGTAATGATGAATTAAGGTTACTTTGATAGGTGCTAACTTTAAAGATAAACCTCACCAAACATAAATTTATTGCTATGCTTAATATTAAAATGAGTGAGATTAGATTTTACCTTCGCTGCTAGTTTTGAAACTGACGCATTTATTAAAATGTTTTATGTCTACCTACATCACACTAATTTCTTGCTGCATCTTAGTTTCTAATCTTCCTAGTATGCCCAGTCGTGAATGTCATTTCACTGGGTTGAAAAATAGACAGCTAGTCAATTGGGGTGGAAGGTGCCAGGCTAGAAATTGGGGGTGGGGGCTGAGTTTTAGTACCACCTTAGGTATGAGAAACCAGCTTTGGGCCAATTCCTCTCCTAGTCAGCCTAAGTCTAACCCTACCCCTAGGGCTGTTGCTGCATGTGCGAAAATAAGCGAAGGAAAGGGCATTAGTATATTTGCCAGGCCTTAGTTCCTTTTTATAAAAATAACAAGGCTGGTTTAAAAAAATATGCAAAATTTAGAAGCGGCTTTGGTCTAGTCGTGGTTAAGGCAGCAGACTAGAAAGTGGTAGGCTGTGAGTTCTAATCTTGCTTTTAGAGGCAGAAAAGTCATCTGGGTCAGTCACTCCAAAACCAGCTTTGGGCCAGTCACTCTCTCTCGGCCCTAGGAAGGAAGCAACAGCAAACCATTTGTCTGAAATGGTATAGGGTTGCCTGCCTAAGCAGGGGGTTGGACTAGAAGACCTCCAAGGTCCCTTCCAACTCGGTTATTCTATTCTAACCGCAGCTGGGGGGAAAAACCTTGCCAAGAAAACCGCAGGGATTTGGTCAGGCAATGGCCAGGAGTCGAGACTAAGTGGAAAGCACCAAATAATATTAAGAATAACAGCAATAACTTGCTAAACGCCCGGCTCCCTCCGGTGATGTTACTAGAAGGGAATGCGAACACAGGCAATTGATTTTCATCGGGCACTGCGTGTCGTGGGAACTCGCAACTCCTAGTATACCCCGCCGCCCATGAAGGCGGCGTCGAGCGGCAGATTCGGGGAAGCTTCCCTGAAGCCCCCGCCTCACCTGGCCTTGATGCAAAGGCAGCAGCGCCGCCGGCTCCACCTTTGCCTTCTCCTTCGCCCTGGGACAGCCTTCTCGGGGCGTCGCCGGGCTGTGACGCCATCAGGAGGCTCGTCCCCTATTTCGGCAGAGAAGCGGAAAGGCACCATAGAGGTAGGAAAGGAGAGCGGAGGGCAGAGTGGGCTTTCCGCTCTTGAAACCGTCGAACTTTGGAATCGCCATAGAAATGTAACCAGAGAGCTCGGATGGAAATAGTAGAGCGGCCGGTAGAACCAAGACTTCCGAGTTTGCTGGAGCATATATGGAGGAAGACTTTGGATTGGAGTTAAGGACGGAAAAAAGACAATGCAGAAATCTGGATTGTATTGGGGGCGCCCTATATAAAAGCCCCCCGCAAAGGTGGAGTGTCACAGAGTATTGCACATCCATTCCCAGCCAGCAGGGGACAAGTTTAATCCCTGTAAGTCATCCAGCGTTTCTCAAACTTGGCAATTTTTGTGGACTTCAAGTCCCAGAATTCCCCAGCCTGCATGCAGTTTGCAGGTAACTAAATGGTTTATCCAGGGAAAGCAGGAACTGTATTAAATTGGACTCCAGGGTTGACCGAGTACACCACCTCCAAATTTGTGACGTCCCCTAAAATTTGCTGGCAACCCCCAAGCGATCGCAATAAATAAATAAAAACACAAACGTATTTATTTAGCGTATGGTACAATACACTCCGATAGTATCTTTTCACTAGCCTCCACTAGTTGTGACACTGCTTAGATTTTACAAAAGCAGCCAAGGCCATTAAGTGATGCTCCAGTCAGAGCTGAAGAACCTTCTTGTATGAGAAGCGAAACGTCTTCAAAGAAAATCAAGGAAGTCCAGTTGCCTCCTGAAAAAGCATCTTTGGGACAATTATGACCCGGATGACTGAGAATCTCCATAGACAGTGAGAGACAATACTTAAGGCACTGGACTAGAAATCGGAAGACTGTCGGTTCTAGTCCCACCTTAGGCATGAAAGTCAACTGTGGTGACCTTGGGGTCAGTCCTTCTCTCTTGGTCCTAGTAAGGAGGCAATGCCAAACCACCAGCTTCCCATCATAGCTATCTGCAATTGCATTGACGCACCACCGAATGTGTGCAGCTGGGGCCTGTGCACACCTGCAACATATCGTGTAGAGCTATCTATCTATCTATCTATCTATCTATCTATCTATCTATCTATCTATCTATCTATCTATCTATCTATCTATCTATCTATCTATCTATCTATCTATCTATCCATCTATCCATCTATCTATCTATCTAGCTATCTAGCTATCTAGCTATCTAGCTATCTATGGTTAGAACTGCCTATTGGTTATCTTAACAAAAATATTTTTAACATTTGATTTTATGTGTTTTTTCTAATCTAGGTTGAATGTTAATATATACTGCTATTCCCCCCAATGGTATGATTGCAATACGCTAAATAAATAAGTACACAACCGACCAATCAAGAAACTACCAGGCACACCTCATCAACCCCTGATAAGGACAAGCCCCTAAGTATATAAAGAGAGAGCAAAATTCCTCTCTCTTCGAGCCTGATGATGTTACCTAGTTGGTTCACGAAACGTCTGCAAGACAAACACCAAGCTCAGAGAGCACCAAGGACCCCTGAAGAGACACTTTGGGTGGATGATGGACCAAGTGGCCCCTTAAGCTCCGCTTTATTATTTATATATAACATGATATGCGTGTGTGTGTGTGTGTGTGTGCGCGTGGGTGTGTGATAATACTATATAATTTATATTATGATTACATTTATCTGCCCCATCTCGCCTAGAGGTTTAGAAAGCCCCTTTTAGCTCCCCAGTCAGTCAATATGGGCTGAGCAAGTGAAGCTGGAGGCAGCCGAGATTTCCTTCCCTCCACTTTCCCCTCGCCATTCTCCGCTCGCCTCTTTCCCCTCGCACTTTACATATGCCCAGAGGCACCGTGCACACTTAGAAGCAGCTGCCCGCCGGCCTCCCCGCCCGTCCCTTGTTTCTTCCATCCCTAACCCTCCATTCCAGATTCACCCGCCTGGGATTGCCTCGATGCCTATGCTTTGCGACGTAAAACTGTGCCGAAAGAAATAGACCTTTTTAATGGGATTTTAAACTTATTATCCTCTATCTTTATTAGTAACGCCTTATTAATGTTAATAGGGCGAAGGGAAGCCCTTTTGCTGCGACGCGGGGACACAAAAACATCACCTAATATTACTGAGGTTTCATTAATAAATACTACACTTAAAACTCCATTTAAAAGCTTTCTTTCTTTTTGTGGCTGCTCGGCTCACCTGCGGCAGTACGAGGCTTTTTTCACTTCTTGCGGCAGCGGAGAGCAGAAAAGAGGACAGGAAGGTGCCGACGGATGACTAAAAGCAACGGACAAGAGGTCGGCCATAATAGGAAGGTCGATTCCAAATGAACTGGGGGATGGCCAATTTGGACGGACGGGAGGCCGCCATGCCGAGAAGGTCTAGGTGTTAATGGTATGGGACGGAAAAACGTGCCCTCCTGTGGTCAAAACGGGTATTGCGGCCACCGAAATAAATAAAACCTTTTGAATGGGATTTTAAGGTTATTATTCTCTCTCTTTATTATTAACGCCTTATTAATATTAATAGGGCGACGGGAGGCCCTTTTGCTGCGACCCTGGGGCAGAGTAAGATAACCTAATATTAGTAAGGTTTTATTAATAAAGAATAATAAACTTAAAACGCAATTTAAAAGGTTTATTTCTTTTGGTGGCTGCTGTACCTGCTTGTCCCTTAGCGAGAGATGGCGCGGCCTTCAAAAAGGCCTGTAATGATGAATTAAGGTTACTTTGATAGGTGCTAACTTTAAAGATAAACCTCACCAAACATACATAAATCTATTGCTATGCTTAATATTAAAATGAGTGAGATTAGATTTTACCTTCGCTGCTAGTTTTGAAACTGACGCATTTATTAAAATGTTTTATGTCCACCTACATCACACTAATTTCTTGCTGCATCTTAGTTTCTAATCTTCCTAGTATGCCCATTCGTGAATATCATTTCACTGGGGTGAAAAATAGACAGCTAGTCAATTGGGGTGGAAGGTGCCAAGGCCTAGGAAATTGGGTTTGGGGTCTGAGTTTTTTAGTACCACCGTAGGTATGAGAAACCCTTTGGGCAATTCCTCTCCTAGTCAGCCTATGTATAAACCCTACCCTATGGGCTGTTGTTGCTGCAGGCGAAATAATAGAAGGACGGAGGGCATAGATATATTTCCGCCTTGAGTTTTATTTATAAAAATAACAAAGGCTGGATTAAAAAAAATATGCAAAATTTAGAGCGCGTTGGTCTAGTCGTGGTTAGGCGCAGACTAGAAAGTGGGAGGCCGGTGAGTTCTAATCTTCTTTTAGAGGCGAAAAGTCATCTGGGTCAGTCACTCCAAAACCAGCTTTGGGCCAGTCACCCTCCCTCGGCCCTAGGAAGGAAGCAACGGCAAACCATTTGTCTGAAATGGTATAGGGTTGCCTGCCTAAGCAGGGGGTTGGACTAGAAGACCTCCAAGGTCCCTTCCAACTCGGTTATTCTATTCTAACCGCAGCTGGGGGGGGAAACCTTGCCAAGAAAACCGCAGGGATTTGGTCAGGCAATGGCCAGGAGTCGAGACTAAGTGGAAAGCACCAAATAATATTAAGAATAACAGCAATAACTTGCTAAACGCCCGGCTCCCTCCGGTCATGTTACTAGAAGGGAGTGCGAACACAGGCAATTGAGTTCATCGGGCACCGCGTGTCGTGGGAACGCAACTCCTAGTACCCACGCCGCCCATGAAAAGGCGGCGTCGAGCGGCAGATTCGGGGAAGCTTCCCTGAAGCCCCCGCCTCACCTGGCCTTGTTGCAAAGGCAGCAGCGCCGCCGGCTCCACCTTTGCCTTCTCCTTCGCCCTGGGACAGCCTTCTCGGGGCGTCGCCGGGCTGTGACGCCATCAGAAGGCGCGTCCCCTATTTCGGCAGAGAAGCCGAAAGGCACCATAGAGGTAGGAAAGGAGAGCGGAGGGCTGACTGGGCTTTCCGCTCTTGAAACCGTCGAACTTGGGAATCGCCATAGAAATGTAACCAGAGAGCTCGGGTGGAAATGGTAGAGCGGCCGGTAGAACCAAGACTTCCGAGTTTGCTGGAGCATATATGCAGGAAGACTTTGGATTGGAGTTAAGGACGGAAAAAAGACAATGCAGAAATCTGGATTGTATTGGGGGCGCCCTATATAAAAGCCCCCCGCAAAGGTGGAGTGTCACAGCCAGCAGGGGACAGGTTTAATCCCTATAAGTCATCCAGCGTTTCTCAAACTTGGCAATTTTTGTGGACTTCAAGTCCCAGAATTCCCCAGCCTGCATGCACTTTGCAGGTAACTAAATGGTTTATCCAGGAAAAGCAGGAACTGTATTAAATTGGACTCCAGGGTTGACCAAGTACACCACCTCCAAATTTGTGACGTCCCCTAAAATTTGCTGGCGACCGACCCCCAAGTGATCGCAATAAATAAATAAAAACACAAACGTATTTATTTAGCGTATGACACAATACACTCCAATAGTATCTTTTCACTAGCCTCCACTAGTTGTGACACTACTTAGGTTTTACAAAAGCAGCCGAGGCCATTAAGTGATGCTCCAGTCAGAGCTGAAGAAGCTTCTTGTATGAGAAGCGAAACGTCTTCAAAGAAAATCAAGAAAGTCCAGTTGCCTCCTGAAAAAGCATCTTTGGGACAATTATGACCCGGATGACTGTGAGAATCGCCATAGACAGTGAGAGACAATGCGGGATACTTAAGGCACGGGACTAGAAATCGGAAGACTGTCGGTTCTAGTCCCACCTTAGGCATGAAAGTCAACTGTGCTGACCTTGGGGTCAGTCCTTCTCTCTTGGTCCTAGTAAGGAGGCAATGCCAAACCACTAGCTTCCCATCATTGCTATCTGCAATTGCATTGACGCATGACCGAATGTGTGCAGCTGGGGCCTGCGCACACCTGCAACATATCGTGTAGATCTATCTATCTATCTATCTATCTATCTATCTATCTATCTATCTATCTATCTATCTATCTATCTATCTATCTATCTATCTATCTATCTATCTATCTATCTATCTATCTATCTATCTATATCTCATCTATCATCTCTATTTATCTCTATCTATTTATCAATCTATCATCTATCTTCTATCTATCATCTATCTATGTATCTATATAAAGGAGGCTGCCTTCAATGGTTAGACCCTCTTGGGTATCTGATCGAAAATCTTTTAACATTTTAATTTTACTTGTGTTTTTCTAATCTAGGTGAATGTTATCTATACTGCTAGTCCATGTATGATATGCCATACGCTAAATAAATAAGTAAACAACCGCCCAATCAAGAAACTACCAGGAACACCTCCATCAACCCTGATAGGACAAGCCACTAAGTATATAGAGAGAGCAAATTCCTCTCTCTTCTAGCACTGATGATGTTACCTAGTTGGGTCACGAAACGTCTGCAAGAAAACCACCAAGCTCAGAGAGCACCAAGGACCCCTGAAGAGACAATGTTGTTGGATGCTGGACCAAGTGGCCCCTTAGCTCCGGCTTTATTATTTATATAATAACAATGATATGCGTGTGTGTGTGTGCGCGCACGTGAGAGGGTGTCTGATAATACTATATAATTTATATTATGATGACATTTATCTGCTGCCCCATCTCGCCTAGAGGTTTAGAAGCCTTTTATGCTTCCCAGTCACTCAATATGGTCTGACAAGTGAAGCTGGAGGCAGCGAGATTTCCTGCCTCCTGCTTTCCCCTCGCACTTTCATATGCCAAGGCACGCATGCAACTTTTAGAAGTCATCTGCCCGCCGCATCCGCCCGCCCGTCCCTTGTTTCTTCCATCCTATAACCCTCCATTCCAGATTCACACCGCTGGGATTGCCTCGATGCTTATGCTTTGCGACGTAAAACTGTTCCGAAAGAAATAGACCTTTTTAATGGGATTTTAAAGTTATTATCCTCTTATCTTTATTAGTAACGCCTTATTAATGTTAATAGGGCGAAGGGAAGCCCTTTTGCTGCGACGCGGGGACACAAAAACATCACCTAATATTACTGAGGTTTCATTAATAAATACTACACTTAAAACTCCATTTAAAAGCTTTATTTCTTTTTGTGGCTGCTCGGCTCACCTGCGGCAGTCCGAGGCTTTTTTCCCTTCTTGCGGCAGCGTAGAGCAGAAAAGAGGACAGGAAAGTGCCGACGGATGACTAAAAGCAACGGACAAGAATTCGGCCATAATAGGAAGGTCGATTCCAAATGAACTGGGGGATGGCCAATTTGGACGGACGGGAGGTCGCCATGCCGAGAAGGTCTAGGACCGTGTTAATGCTATGGGACGGAAAAACGTGCCCTCCTGTGGTCAAAACGGGTATTGCGGCCGCCGAAATAAATAAACCTTTTGAATGGGATTTTAAGGATATTATTCTCTATCTTTATTATTAACGCCTTATTAATATT
>JALGBA010001861.1:0-170965 GCA_023970755.1 Azemiops feae | reverse complement strand
CCCAGTGCTCCAGGATCTTTGAAAAATATAGTTCAGTGGTTCTGAGATCACATCTGCCAGTTCCTTGAGAACCGTGGGGTGTAATCCATCTGGTCCTGGTGATTTGAACTCGTCTAGGCTGGACAGATGCTCACTTACCATTTTCTTGCCTATCTTAACTTGTGTTTCTATTCTGTTTTTTATGGCACTATTTTTGATAGGTTGGTCTGTTTTTTTCCTTTGTGTAAAGACAGATGCAAAAAACGAGTTAAATAGTTCTGCTTTCTCACTATTGCTTGTCACCTTCTTGCCACTTGCACCCACTAATGGACCAATCATTTCCTTCACTTTTTTCTTATTTTTTACATGTTGAAAGCAGCTTTTTTTGTTATTTTTGACTTTGGTGCGCAAGCCTTAGGTTTCATTATGAGCTTAGGCTTTCCTTAATCTTTCATCGTTTGCGCTCGGGCTATTTGCTGATATTATGACTTTGTTATGTGCCCTCTTCCACTTTCTATACTTTGTTCCTTTTTATCTTTCAATTCATCAGAGAGTTCTTTATGCAGCCATGCTGGGGTCTCTTTTGCGACTGTTTATTTTTCCTCTTTGTTGTGTATGTGCTATACTGTGCTTTTATTATCTCGCTTTTCAAAATTTCCCAAGCTTCTTGAGGTTGTTTTCCCTTGAGGATCCTCATTCCATGGAATCCTTCCAGCCCTCCCTCTAAGTTTATTGAAATTAGCTCTCTTGAAGTCGAAGACTCTAGTTTGACTGTGTTCTATTGCTTGTGCTTCCATAATGTTGAATTCCAATATTACATGATCACTACCTCCCAAGGTTCCTGTGGCTTCAACACCTTCTATCATTTCATCTCTGTTAGTGAGAATTAGATCCAGAATGGCTAATCCCCTAGTTCCCTTCTCTACTTTTTGGGAGACAAAGTTGTCTGCTAGGTTTGTCAGGACACTGTTTGATCTTCCACTTGGTGCAGTTTGTCTCCCAGTTGATGTCAGGGTAGTTAAAGTCCCCCATTACTATTGTGATGTGCTTCCTACATACCTTAGTTAGCTGACTAGCAAAAAGTTCGTCTATTTCCTCTGTTTGGTTGGGTGGCCTATAGTATACACCTATGGCAATGTCATTTTTTCTCCCTTTTATATTGACCCAAATGCATTCAAGACAGTTTTCATCAATGTTGTGCTCTATTTCTGTAGAGATGTAGTTATTTCTTATATAGAGAGCAACTCCACCTCCTCTTTTATTTGGTCTGTTTCTTTTAAATAATTTAAATCCCTCTAGCTGTGTGTTCCATTTGTGGGTTTCATCCCACCATGTTTCCGTAATGGCAACAATATCATATCTGCCCTCATTAACCTGAATTTCTAGTTCACCCTGTTTGCTGTTCATACTCTGTGCATTGGTGTAAAGACATTTGAGTCCTTTATGACTGACTCTGTGTTTACTTTCTACATAACCTGTGTGGTGCCTGAGTTCCCCTATTGTCCTACCTCCTATTTGGTTAGTGTACTTTGTGTGGCACTCGCTATTGAAAGCTTGATTTTGCTTGACAGCAAGGTCGATATTCTTGTCCACACACAAATCTATGTTACATGCACTAATAGCCCTATAGTTTTTAGATTGCCGGGGACAGGGGTGTTCTGTATCAATTAACTCACTGTCCCCGCTGTTTAGTTTAAACATTCCTCCAGATAATCTGTGACTTTATAGCCGAGTAACTCAGTTCCTTTCTTTGATGGATGCAAACCATCTCTTTTGTACATTTTTTCATTGGACCAGCTACTGACATCGTGACTAATATATCCAAAGCCTTCCCCTTTACACCACTCCTTTAGCCACATATTGAATTGTGCTATACGCTGGCCTTTTCCATTTTGCTCCTTGTACACTGGTAAAACTCTGAAAAAGTAAGCCTACAGCCTATCCGCTAAGTTCCTGCCCCAAGCTCTGGAAATCATTCTGCACAGAGAGTACATCTTTTGGGACAGATCGTTAGTGCCAAGATGTACAATAGCCTCCACATCACAGTCCTTGCTGGCATTCTTGATTATTTTAGAAATACTTCTTGTCCCTACTGGCAGTAGCACCTGGAGACACCCTGACCTCTTTCGAAACCTCTGTGTCCTTTCCTAAATTTACATCCCTTATATTGAATCACCTACCAGAAGGTGGCTTCTCTTTTTGGATGCCTTTCTGTTCTTGCATGACTGATGTGTAATACCTGATTCGCACTTCTCCCTGTCGAAAACAAGTTCTTCATCTCGGACTACGATCCCTGTTTATTTGAGTTATCATCACAAATACCTTTACCTGTCTCCTTAATGTCCCTATTAAGGTCATCAAGGCACTGTATCTGTGTGCAGGACACAGAAAGCTTTGTGTTTATAGTTCACAGCTCTCACCCTGCCAGATCCCACGTTGTCCACACTGCCCTTCTCCTGCAGGATCTGGTGGTAGAGGGGGCTTAAATGCATGAGGACCATTAAATGCAATGGAAGTATCCAATCAGCAAGGCCTTAGCTCCTTTGGTCCTCCCACCTTCTCCTTTCCAACTCACCAATTCCCAGAAGGCAGTTGGAAGGAGCTCTGAGCAGTTTAAATGTAGCTTAAATGCAATGAAGTATCCAATCAGCAAGGCCTTAGCTCCTTTGGTCCTCCCACCTTCTCCTTTCCAACTCACCAATTCCCAGAAGGCAGTTGGAAGGAGCTCTGAGCAGTTTAAATGTAGCTTAAATGCAATGAAGTATCCAATCAGCAAGGCCTTAGCTCCTTTGGTCCTCCCACCTTCTCCTTTCCAACTCACCAATTCCCAGAAAGCAGTTGGAAGGAGCTCTGAGCAGTTTAAATGTAGCTTAAATGCAATGAAGTATCCAATCAGCAAGGCCTTAGCTCCTTTGGTCCTCCCACCTTCTCCTTTCCAACTCACCAATTCCCAGAAGGCAGTTGGAAGGAGCTCTGAGCAGTTTAAATGTAGCTTAAATGCAATGAAATATCCAATCAGCAAGGCCTTAGCTCCTTTGGTCCTCCCACCTTCTCCTTTCCAACTCACCAATTCCCAGAAAGCAGTTGGAAGGAGCTCTGAGCAGTTTAAAAGATGTAACTCTTTTATATGAATTTTCGTCTTAAATCAGAATGAGTAGTTGATTCAGACCTTAATGGTATTATAATGAGGAAACACTTATAGTTAAACTGACTCCTGCATTTTCTCTCTGGGGGATTTTTTTTTTTTAAAATCTGCGCTGAAAATGCTATGGCCAAAATTATTGGCTTTTTCTGCAAAGGCAGAATTACAGTGGGAGCTTGAAATCAAATCAGCATGAACCTGGAAAGTTCAGTACAATGAAAATGACCTAAATCAACAGCAAAGTTAACAGACATCAGTAAATTAAAATTACTGGAATTACACATTTTAAGTAGAAGAGCATACTATTTACTACTAAGGGTATGAAAAACAAAAAAAAGGGAATGTTGATTTCAAAGACAGATAAATATATATTAAAGATAAAATTTTGGTATGCTGTACTCAATTGCCAAATAATATTAATTAGAATTTATGGATAATTGTTTAATATGACAATTATCCAAATTTATACTTCAACCACTGATATAGAAGAAGATGTTAATAAATGTTATGGTCACGTTCAGTTGGAAATTGACAGAATGTGCAAGCAATATATGCTTATTGTGGTTGGAACTTGGAATGGCAAAGTTGTAAATATTAAGGAGGCAGACCTAGCTGGACTCTATGACATACAAAACCAAAATGAAGCAGTAGAGTGACTTATCAATTTCTGCCAGTCAAATGAATTCTTCACTGCTAACAGCTGTATTGATCACCAGGAGGCACTAGTAACTGAAAAATACTGCACAGGATATACACTATATGAAAAAGAGAATCCTCTTCCTCCTTCCAACAGGGGAAATTGTGTAAAATCCTGTATGTGGAAGCATGACACAATATAATATTTGTATCTCTCTGCTATGAGAAGTTAAAGCAAGATGGAGACTGCATGTACCGTTCTGAGTGCTTCACAATGTTTAAAGACCAACAGCTCTATGGATAGACTCAATTACAGAGGCAACGAGTAGATGTTGGACGATCTGAGGGAACCAGCTTGAGACAGAGTATTCTGGAGAAAATCTATGTGGCCAAGACTCATCACCAACTTTATGGCACATCATCCAATCACTCAATCAACCATTAATGGAAAAATCATAAACTATACACAGACGTACACAAAACTCAAGACAGCTGTATAAATAATTAAGGTAAATTTGAATCATTGCAACCAATGTACTTTCACTTATTTATATCATGCTAATGAAATTACAGTATAAATTCCTTCAGCCAATCTGATCAATTCAAACCGCTATACAGATGAAAGAAAATAAAATCTCTTTTTGTATGTAATATTCGGGCTACCTGTGGTTTCAGATTATCATAACAGTATAGTAACAGGATATTCTGTTGTTTATATTTTGAGGATCCAAAATGTAAGACTGCAATCTTGTATTAAATTGGAAAAAAAATAGCTTACTAAAGATGTCTTCTCTTAGTATATCCTGTTTCTTTACATTTCTCTGGGGCTATAAATAAATTTGCATATTTAATGCCTAAGAGAGATTGAATTCAATATTGACTTTTCAATTGAACCATAGTTTGGATGATTTACTGCTAAGCTTCATTTTAAAAAAATAAATGGATGAAATAATTTTGGGAAAAGCAGTTGGTCAAGTATTACTATCACACATTAAATGCATACAGAATGTACCCAGTTATATTGAGGATAAACATTGAATAACTGTATTGCAAGTGTTAGACACATAATTTATTTCTTTTGTAAGCAGTATGATAATGTGATAGCAATTCAAGAGACTTTTTCAGTAAGCATCACAAAATAGTCACTTGAAAGAGAGAAGCGTGGTTTCCCATCCCATTATTGAAGATACTGTTTAGATTAACGGTTTAATCTCATCTTTTTTATTGGCTTAATTCTTTAATATCATATAAAACATTGATGCATAATCTTTTTCAGGCCAAGTGTTGGCCTTGTCTTTTTAGCAAGAAAGGATGCAGTTTGTACAAGGTGGGAAAAATAACTTCAAAGAAGCGATAGGACCGTGGCAAGAATTAAATTTGATTTAAATTAAAGGCATATATAATAAGATATTAAGCTTATGTAATATAATTGAACCATATCAGTTTATTTTACATATTTGGGGATATCAAGAATCCCCAGGAAATCAGAATTTTGAACCGTTGTCTCAATAGTTGTATCATGTATATTGAGACTTTAAGCTTTAAGGCTGAATTTGCACAATACATTAGAACAGGAAAATAATGGGAATTGGTAGATTCAGTAGCATATTATGGAAAACCCAGCCAGTGGCCTAAAGTTGCATAAGCCAGGCCATTTTGAATCATAATAGCCTCATTTGTTTGCTTATTTGTTTCAATATAGTGCAAAAGTGTTTTGTTAACACAACATTGTGTTTAGCATGTTATGTGAACCCAAGTACTGTGTATGAATATGGTATCTAAGTGGGATGAGAGAGTTATATTCAAGCTGAACATTTTTAATTAATTATTTATTTATTTGATGTACTGCACAGATTGATTATATCAACAACCTAAGATATGCAGATGATACCACTCTAATGTCAGAAAGTGAAGAGGAACTAAAGAGCCTCTTGATGCGGGTGAAGAAGGAGAGTGCAAAAGTTGGCTTGAAACTCAACATTAAGAAAACCAAAATCATGGCATCCAGCCCTCTCAATTCCTGGCAAATAGATGGGGAAGAAATGGAGGTAGTGACAGATTTTATCTTCCTGGGCTCTAAGATCACCACAGATGGGGACTGCAGCCAAGAAATTAAAAGACGCTTGCTCCTGGGGAGGAAAGCTATGGCAAATTTAGACAGCATACTAAAAAGCAGAGACATCACCCTGCCAACAAAAGTACGTATAGTCAAGGCCATGGTTTTCCCAGTTGCAATGTATGGCTGTGAAAGTTGGACCATAAGAAAGGCTGAACGCAAAAGAATTGAGGCCTTTGAACTATGGTGCTGGAGAAGACTCCTGCGAGTCCCTTGGACTGCAAGGCGATCAAACCGGTCAGTCCTAGAGGAGATCAACCCTGACTGCTCTTTAGAAGGCCAGATCCTGAAGTTGAAACTCAAGTACTTTGGCCACCTAATGAGAAGGAAGGACTCACTGGAGAAGAGCCTAATGCTGGGAAAGATTGAGGGCAATAGAAGAAGGGACGACAGAGAATGAGGTGGCTGGATGGAGTCACTGAAGCAGTAGGCGTGAGCTTAAATGGACTCCAGAAGATGGTAGAGGACAGGAAGGCCTGGAGGAACGTTGTCCATGGGGTCGCGATGGGTCGGACACGACTTCGCAACTAACAACAGATTGATTGTGTATATAGTTCTGTGCTTATTTTTCTGTCCAAGAATGAGGGTGAGATATTGTAGTGGCCCCCAAACCATAGCTTCTGTGAACACGAACCTGGGTACGCAACTCCCAGTTCTATACCTTAACCTGTATAAACCTATACCTGTATCAACTGTTGATCTTTCTACTGAAATCAATGGGAAAAATATGATAGGTGATTTCATTGTGTTCTTATTGACATCATTTGATTACTAGCAATTTTGTACAAACTATTCATCATTTTTCCAAGGAGTAATATAAATACAAAATGTAAACTGATTTGAAGTAGATATGGGAATGTTTTGAAATGCTGACTTAATACAATAGATATTTTCAGAAAAATATACAACTAGGTGTGTGAAAAGAATTTTTAACTTTATTTGCTTACCAGTTTAAGGCTGTGCCCTAAGGCTTTTGGTTTAAAATGAAGCAAAATGTTTTTGTATTGTAGTTTACACTTAAAACTAATCCAATTTTCTTGGTTAATTAATTTCATTCACACATCCATCCATTGGTATTTGAATATAAGTTTGTAGCTTAAGTGGTTTACAATATCTAACTTTACATAGTTTTACATTCTTTAAAAGAAAGACATGGGGAAAATAAAACAAGCTATGATTTCACAAAGTAGACCATATATTTTCTAGAAAACAAAATCTGAGGATTGTCTTAGTTGACTCTCCATCTAGACTATTTAGCAAAACGGTACCCTTTCTCTGCATATGAACAAAGTAGAGAGTTTTGGCTTCAGTTGAAGCCATATGATTCATAATTCCATTTAACAAAGGATCTCACATGAGAACATTAAATTTGCAATATGCCATGTAGGCATAATACACTTTACTGAGATTTTGTAATTCAACAATATTTTGAATATTTTGTAAAAAAAAATTGATTTAGGTTTTCTTTGGTGACTATGTGGGGATGGGAGTCCAGCTGTGATAAACATAAGTCCTCCATTGCTCACTTTTAGCTTTGATGGTAGTGAATAATTTTTTCAGTGAAAATATAGGAGCCCACATGAAATTAAAAAAAAAATAGAACTGCCATAAGTATTAAACTTTCTTAAAGCAGGAGCCACTCAGAATTCTGCTGGATTGAAGTAGCATATATTATAAGCCCCAGAAATAGATAATTAAATAAATGTTAAAATTCTCTTCATTCAGCTTTGCAACCATATAAACTGTATAACAACTTGCAAGTATGCTATTAAAAATCCTTACATATACTACAAGTATAAACTGTTTTAATTGTACTTTAAAAACTGAACTTTATTTTTCCAAATTGCATTTAGTTTCTTTCTTGATTTATTGAGTCCCTTTTTCATTTATGATTCAAGTTTGTTTTTAATTCGCTATCCATCTTCCTTTAAAACTTTATGTGTATTATATCTAACTACCAACAATAGGAGCTCTGTTAACCTTATGCTTGTCATGAACGTAACATTGGAGTTTAAACATTGGAAAAAGAAACTAAGGAACTTCCATAAAAGCAAATTGTGTCTGGAATCCTTGGAGAGCAACCAAATATTTTCAACAGCAGTAAATATTTCAGGAAAATCGAGCTGTTAGAAGTAATAGAATTGTGCTATATTGTTTCCTCAATAAACCTTCAGTTTTATACCCAGTGCACCAAATATATATGCTGACATTTATGCCTATGATAAATGCACTGGGAAATAGGTGGGAGGTAATTCTCCATATGATTACTCAGAACATTATATTGCTCAATATGGCACATTTCTAGGATAAATATATTAATGTATGTGCATTTCCAGATATCTTGATTATGATGCAGTAGATTGCTGTATGTCAAACAATGTCACATTTGTCTTATATCATTTTAAAATGGAATTAATATAATGCTTAACAATTTACCTCTAGACAAAGTTAATCATGCAAATTGAACTATTAGATTTATGTCTACAGATTGAACAGTGGATTGTTTAATATTACACTTGCTTTTACACATGTTATATGTTGTATATCCATAAATTTCCCATGTCCTGGAACAATGTGAATCCTTGTACTAAGTTTGATTTTCTCACTTTAAAGCCAAAACAAACCAATATGAAATATTCCACTAATCCAGCTTTCAAAGTTTGACACGCACATTTCATTTCAATTCAGGTTTATACTGATATCTGCCAATGAGTATGAAGGTCAAACCTAAGTTACTTAAGTGTAGCAAGGCTTATAAGTGATGTTTAAGTAGAATTAGTGTGCCCAGAATATTGGAGATAAGATTGATATTTATTTCTAAAGCCTCCCCATTTTAAGCCCACTTACATTCCCCTGTATTTTTTATTACCATCCTGAAAATTACCATTTGTCAGCCAAAAATGTGACAGCCACACACCCCATGACAGGATTATTCTAGGTATCTCTGCACAGGATATGTTGCCATGAGAAATTTGGATATTATATCAAGTGTAGCAGATGATATTATTGCACTGTAGTTTCAAAATTTGCCATGGTGATCGTAGCCTAGTTTTGTTTGACTGATGAGACCAAATGTTATTTCAAAATATATTGGATGATTAAAAATTAAATTTGTTATGTCTTTATTGAGACATAATGGAAATGTCTTTCTAAAACAGGACTGGATATGTGCCGTGATTAAGAGTCAGTTATCTCCAAGATAATATATGATGTCTGTAGAAGAGTCCTTTTCTCTTTACCCTGCTAAAGATATGTTTTTTTGCAGTCCATTATGTGACAATAAAGAAAAGACAAACACAGGGACATCAGACCTAGAAAGCCAAAGCTTCAGCGAGAGACAGCAATCACATTTGAGATCTTCCCATGAAGACAGAATTTTCTTTAACTCATATGCAACCTCTTTCAATATTATCATACCAAATACTAAAACTTTTTTTTTTAAAAAATCAGGTTTTCTAAAAGAAATATAATTCTTAATAATATTTCAGAGCCAATCATTAATTATAATGATTTAGCTGGAAGAGCACATGAAATTTAGTTTCAAAAATAGTTCCCAATGAATTATATTTTCAGTGAATTAATATTGCTTCTCATCATACATGCCTTATTATTCATTCAGATGTATAATCTCGAGCCCACCTAGATAAATAACTTGAAAGAACTACATTGGTTGCAAAATGGTTTTCTTCAAGTAAGATTTTTCTCTCCCATTTTGTATCTATTTTCATATTGGCTCAGTAGCAATAGTGACAAGACCAAATCTATAGTTATCTTTCTACTTCATTCAGTGAATCTTATCAATATTTAAGAATATTTATGAAGTTATGTGTCATTTCGATTTCCTTAGACTTAGACTTAGGCTGAAAAACTGAACATTTTATCAGGAGCTCACCATCAAGTCAAATGTGCCTTGCCACAAACAAGAGATTAATATGAAAGCCATATCACAATTAATCAATTAATCAAATAGACGGGATATCTCATAATTCCTAGGAACTGGGGACACAGTCCTTCATTCAGACATATGAACAAATACCCAGGATTCCATATATAGAGAAGGATGCACAACTCATTTCTAGAGATGTTGAATACATAGGCCAGTTTCCAAAAAATCTAATCCCAAGTGTGATATCAAATTGTATAAGA
Organism: Azemiops feae; assembly: GCA_023970755.1. NCBI lineage: Eukaryota > Metazoa > Chordata > Lepidosauria > Squamata > Viperidae > Azemiops > Azemiops feae. Next base: position 160,946 of record JALGBA010001861.1, on the reverse strand, counting down.
CAATAACAGAAATCCAAAAGTAGCATCATCAATTATTTAAGAATGTAGAAAGTATAGAGGCAAAAAGTTTATTCACTGCGGTCTTTTTTTAGCAGAGCTTATATGTATAAGTTGTACAAATTTATTAAGAATCTCTAAGTCACTTTTTTTCCCTGAAGGATGTGTCTGTAGAGTCACATCCTTTAGGTAAAAAAACCCAACCCCCTCCTCCCCCCAAAAAAAACCCCCCATTAAAAAAGCTTTCTAAGCTGCCAAGGCAGGAAAAGAAGAAAGAATGAAGAACCTTATTCTTCTTGTAAAGAGCCATCTATATATGTATATATAAAACTCAACCAGTCTGGGAAAATCAGAGTCAAAACCTGTCACTGCCATTTTTGTTTTCAGGTAATTCCTATTTTTAATAGGTTTTTTGCCTCATAGAAATGAGCTATATAGTGTAAATTAAGAATATTTATTAAACCCCAAGAAAATTTTTACGAAGAAACACATTTTATTTATTAAATTGTTGTGAAAAGGACTGCTGTATCTCCTTATTACTCTCCATATTATTTATCTTACATTTGTGAATCTCTTAACTGTTTTTTTCTCCTAATTTGGTTTTATTTTTGCAAACTGGCATTGAAATTATTGATGGGAAAGCAAGCCCAGTGTATGGCTGACCGGCCGTACTCAGCGTGTGGTCCTCAATGGAACCGCATCTACATGGAGGGAAGTGTGTAGTGGGGTGCCCCAGGGCTCTGTTCTGGGCCCAGTGCTCTTCAACATCTTCATCAATGATTTGGATGAGGGGGTAGATGGGGAACTCATCAAATTTGCAGACAACACCAAGCTGGCAGGAATAGCCAACACTCTAGAAGACAGGCTTAAGATACAGAAGGATCTGGACAGACTTGAACACTGGGTGCTATCTAACAAAATGAAATTCAATGGTGAAAAAAGTAAGGTTCTACATTTAGGCAAGAAAAACCAAATGTACAGGTATACAGGGGGTACCTTGCTCAATAGTAGTAACTGTGAGAGGGATCTCGGAGTCCTAGTGGACAATCATTTAAATATGAGCCAGCAGTGTGCTGCAGCTGCCAAAAAAGCCAACACAGTGCTAGGCTGCATTAACAGAGGGATAGAATCAAGATCACATGAAGTATTAATACCACTTTACAATGCCTTGGTAAGGCCACACTTGGAATACTGCATCCAGTTTTGGTCACCACAATGTAAAAAGGATGTTGAGACTCTGGAAAGAGTACAGAGAAGAGCAACAAAGATGATTAGGGGACTGGAAGCTAAAACATATAAGGAACAGTTGCTGGAATTGGGTATGTCTAGACTCTAGTTTAATGAAGAGAAGGATGAGGGGGCACATGATAGCAGTGTTCCAATATCTCAGGGGTTGCCACAAAGAAGAGGGAGTCAATCTATTTTCCAAAGCACCTGAGGGCAGGACAAGAAGCAACGGATGGAAACTAATCAAGGAGAGAAGCAACCTAGAACTAAGGAGAAACTTCCTGACAGTTAGAACAATTAACCAGTGGAACAACCTGCCTCCAGAAGTGGTGAGTGCTCCAACACTGGAAGCTTTTAAGAAGAGACTGGACAGCCATTTGTCCGAAATGGTATAGGGGTTGGACTAGATGACCTCCAAGGTCCCTTCCAACTTTATTATTATTATTATTATAATAAAATGCTAAATATTTCTATTATATGCCTTTCATGCCTAATCCTGATTCTTATTTCATTTCTTTCAGTGCTTGACAACCCTAATTTTTTTTGCAACTTTGCCCAGGTTTCTTTTAACATCATATTCTTTGAAGTAATATCTGGAGGGTTTTTTGTGGGCTATACTTAAAATAAATTCCATAAAAGTAACAGAAAATATCCAGTTTAGACGTAATAATTGATGATACATCAGTCTTCTGAAATGGTTGTCATCTTTATTAATAATGAACAAAGTGTTATTTTCCCTTTACTCAATCATGCAGAAACACTCGTTATGTGTAATTTTAACATTAAGATGTAATATCTATTTCTGCTAAGAGGCTTTTTTGTTTTTTCTAAAGGAAAAAAATCTATCTGTAATCTTTTCAGAAAAAAAATCTTTGAAGTGTAGAAAAATCCTTCTCCGAAAGGTGCATTAAATTACATTTATTGGAAATTGCTCAAATGCATTATTTCTCCCACTCCTAGTTGCTTTAATACAAACTGAATTGGCTAAGTGCATTTTTATAATGGATGGCATCTCATATTAAAGGTGGTTTAGGATCTTTAACCTCCTCCAATGTCTCAGACCTCTTACTGTGCAATTTCTTTAATATATTTTTGTTTTAATGTTTCTTTTATTTGTCTTGGCTCTATTGTCTTTATTTATACTGTTATTATTCACATTTTCCATCTTCAGTATAACATCCTACCATTAAATCTCTCTTCCATAATGAATGCCAAATCTCTGCATAGTCTTGAAGCATTTTGTTTTAAAGAGAAAAAAAATGAAGGCATTATATTTTTTCAAATCACTTGCATAAAAAAATGTTTGGATGCATGTGACTGCATCAATCTTACTTTCTCAAATTTCCACTTCGGAAGTTTAAGTATCCACTTAGGCATTCAGTTATTTAAAGTGACAATTATACTGCTGATCACCATATTTTAAAAAAATATTGGATAGCTTTAATTTAAAAGAAGAACAGATTCTTAATATTTTATTCTTTAATTTGATAAAAAGGTAGAACTTATACTTGTCTTGCCAAAATCTGTGTAGAAAGAATTCAAGCTCGCTAGAAATAGGTCAGTATCTGTGGTTTTAAGCATTAAGGCCCTCCCTTGATCTTTATTGGTTAGATTTATATTCTGCCTTTTGTACTGAAGCTCCAACTGACACATATATCTTCTTCCCCCAGAAAAACAGAAAAAAGTACCTAACATCACTGACTGGGTTTCTGTAGCTGAGAGTGGACTATAACCTGGATTTACCTGCTCCCAGTCCAACATGTTAAACACTATCCAGCATAGGATCTCAAATACAAAAGGAGAATACAGGTAGTCCTCAAGTTACAACTACAATTGAGCCCAACATTTATGTTGTTAAGTGAGAAATTTGCTAAGTGAGTTTGCTCCATTTTATGACTTTGCTCGCCACATTTGTTAAGTGAATCAGTGCAGTTGTTAAATTAGTAACACGGTTGTTAAGTGAATTTGGTTCCTCCATTGACTTTGCTTGTCAGAAGGTCGCAAAAGGGGATCACACGACTCCGGACACTGCATCCGTCATAAATGTGAGTCAGTTGTTAAGCATCCGAATGTAATTCATGTGACCATGGGGATGCTACAATGGTCATAAGTCACTTTTTTCAGCAATGTTATAATTTTGAACGGTCACTAAATGAACTGTTGTAAGTCGAGGACTACTTGTAATGCAAAGTAATATGCTAGAACATACATTCTGAAGGGAAAAGGTGGTATTTAAATTAATTAAAGGTAGTTAAGCCTGTAACTCTAAGACACGACTATTTAAATATGAGCCAGCTACAGCCACCAAAAATTCCAAGTCAGTCCTAGGATGCATTAACAGAGGGGTAGAATCAAGATATCAAGTGTATGACATGGAATCTCAACCTTTGTGATATCCCAAAGGCCACAGTGGGCTTCTGCAATTATTCTCAAAATATGTCCCTACTTTGTCTGGGCCAGGGGTAGGCAACCTGGGCTCTTTTATGACTTGTGGACTTCAACTCCCAGAATTCCTGAGTCAGCAGACTCAGGAATTCTGGGAGTTGAAGTCCACAAGTCATAAAAGAGCCAAGGTTGCCTACCCCTGGCCTGGGCAATCCCATAGAGGGCCATGTTCATGCTTGCCTGCATACCCACCCCTTAATTTTTTGTGGCCCCCTGAAATCCCTGCACTATTTTCTCACAAATAAACATTCTTTTAAACCATTCTCCAGAACAATGGACAGATAGGCAAGTAGGAAAAAGAAAGCAGATAGGTTATTGAGAGAGTGGGGACAATATAAGGGAGGAGTTAAAAGGCTGGAAAAAAAAGAGAGAGAAACCGGGCATAGAGACTTTCAGGGATGATGTCATAGGTTAAATAAACTGATTCGTGATTAGGGATAAAAGTTAAAAGAGGCATAGGACAATATAAAAGATTGTGGAACAAAGAACAAACAAGATCAGAAAAGATTAGCAGAATAAATCCGAGTCTCTTACTCTCATTTCTTTAGATAAATCCACTTAAACAAATTTGAACTGAAGAATAAGATACTAACGCTTACCAAGCACTCATTATGGAGGGCTTCTTCGGAGATGGGAAAACATTTTTGCTAACATATATATTTATTTCAAAGAGCTCACATCGCTAAACTATTATTCATTTTGCTCACATATGAAAGAAAAATGGCAAAAATGTTTGAGAAGTTGCAAAGCCAGAAAAATCTATTAAACTGGATATCTTCAAAACAATTCAAAGGCATCAGATTGGATTCAACATCTCAAGTGATTTAAAGACTCAAGTTAAAGGCATTATTCAATCAAATTTCCCAGTACAGAAATGATATATAATATTAAAGGAATGCACTCAAAACTAATAAAAATAATAGATATAATTTTTCCATGGGTTTCTTTATTTACAATATATTGAAGAAAAGAGAGAAATTGTCAGCCCATATTAGAAACACAATCTTTGTGTTTCAGACCATTTCCATATAATATGAATTAGGATTTTTTTTTTAAAAGAGAGAAAATTGGTATAATTGTGTAGCATTATTTGATGAAAGCTGTTGAGAATAACAGATACATTTTAAAGTGAGCACGAGGGACTAAAAGCAATTCTTTCCACAGGAATTTAAAAAAAAATGAATTGGAAGCATTAGAAAGAAATTGACAAATGATTGAATAGTGACTTTGAGCATGCACTTATTTTAGTATATATAACTTCATTATGAACTCCAATGGATACAGAATTTTAATTGAGGGGTATTTTCCATTTCCAGCATTGTTGTTGTTGTTGTTAGTTGCGAAGTCGTGTCCGACCCATCGCGACCCCATGGACAACGTTCCTCCAGGCCTTCCTGTCCTCTACCATCTTCTGGAGTCCATTTAAGCTCACGCCTACTGCTTCAGTGACTCCATCCAGCCACCTCATTCTCTGTCGTCCCTTCTTCTATTGCCCTCAATCTTTCCCAGCATTAGGCTCTTCTCCAGTGAGTCCTTCCTTCTCATTAGGTGGCCAAAGTACTTGAGTTTCAACTTCAGTATCTGGCCTTCTAAGGAGCAGTCAGGGTTGATCTCCTCTAGGACTGACCGGTTTGATCGCCTTGCAGTCCAAGGGACTCGCAGGAGTCTTCTCCAGCACCATAGTTCAAAGGCCTCAATTCTTTTGCGTTCAGCCTTTCTTATGGTCCAACTTTCACAGCCATACATTGCTACTGGGAAAACCATGGCCTTGACTATACGTACTTTTGTTGGCAGGGTGATGTCTCTGCTTTTTAGTATGCTGTCTAAATTTGCCATAGCTTTCCTCCCCAGGAGCAAGCGTCTTTTAATTTCTTGGCTGCAGTCCCCATCTGTGGTGATCTTAGAGCCCAGGAAGATAAAATCTGTCACTACCTCCATTTCTTCCCCATCTATTTGCCAGGAATTGAGAGGGCCGGATGCCATGATCTTGGTTTTCTTAATGTTGAGTTTCAAGCCAACTTTTGCACTCTCCTTCTTCACCCGCATCAAGAGGCTCTTTAGTTCCTCTTCACTTTCTGCCATTAGAGTGGTATCATCTGCATATCTTAGGTTGTTGATATTTCTCCCGGCAATCTTAATTCCAACTTTTGATTCATCTAGCCCTGCCTTTCTCATGATGTGCTCTGCATATAAGTTAAATAGGCAGGGCGACAGAATACAGCCTTGCCGGACTCCTTTCCCAATTTTGAACCAATCAGTGGTTCCGTGTCCAGTTCTCACTGTTGCTTCTTGACCCGCATATAGGTTTCTCAAGAGACAAATAAGATGGTCTTGTACTCCCATCTCTTTAAGAACTTGCCACAATTTGTTGTGATCCACACAATCAAAGGCTTTAGCATAGTCAATGAAGCAGAAGTAGATGTTTTTCTGGAACTCCCTAGCTTTCTCCATGATCCAGCGTATGTTGGCAATTTGATCTCTAGTTCCTCTGCCTCTTCGAAATCCTGCCTGTACTTCTGGAAGTTCTCGATCCACATACTGCTGGAGTCTAGCTTGTAGGATTTTAAGCATAACTTTACTTGCATGTGAAATGAGTGCAATGGTGCGATAGTTTGAACATTCTTTGGCATTGCCTTTTCTTTGGAATTGGAATGTAAACTGACCTTTTCCAATCCTGTGGCCACTGTTGAGTTTTCCAAATTTGCTGGCAAATTGAGTGTAGCACTTTTACTGCATCGTCTTTTAAGATTTTGAATAGCTCAGCTGGAATACTGTCACCTCCACTAGCTTTGTTGTTGCTCAGCTTTCCTAAGGCCCATTTCACTTCACATTCTAGGATGTCTGGCTCGAGGTCAGTGACCACCCCATCGTGGTTATCAGGGATGCTAAGCTCGTTCTTGTATAGTTCTTCTGTGTAATTTTGCCACCTCTTCTTAATCTCTTCTGCCTCTGTTAGGTCCCTGCCATTTTGGTCCTTTATCATGCCCATCTTTGCATGAAACGTTCCCTTCATATCTCCAATTTTCTTGAAGAGATCTCTGGTTCTCCCTATTCTATTGTTCTCTTCTATTTCTTTGCACTGTTCATTTAAGAAGGCATTCTTATCTCTTCTAGCTATTCTCTGGAATTCTGCATTCAATTGGGTGTATCTTTCTCTTTCTCCCTTGCCTTTCGCTTCCCTTCTTTCCTCAGCTATTTGCAAAGCTTCCTCAGACAGCCATTTTGCTTTCTTGCATTTCTTTTTCTTTGGGATGGTTTTAGTTGCTACCTCTTGTACAATGTTGCGAACCTCCGTCCATAGTTCTTCAGGCACTCTGTCTATCAGATCTAATTCCTTAAATCTATTTGTCACCTCTACTGTATATTCATCAGGGATATGATTTAGTTCATACTTGAGTGGCCTAGTGTTTTTCCCTACTTTCTTCAATTTAAGCCTAAATTTTGCAACGAGAAGCTCATGATCTGAGCCACAGTCAGCTCCTGGTCTTGTTTTTACTGACTGTATAGAGCTTCTCCATCTTTGGCTGCAGAGCACATAGTCAATCTGGTTTCTGTGTTGACCGTCTGGTGATGTCCATGTGTAGAGACGTCTCTTGGGTTGTTGGAAAAGAGTGTTTGCTATGACCATCGTATTCTCTTGACAAAATTCTATCAGCCTGTGCCCTGCTTCATTTTGTACTCCAAGGCCAAACTTGCCTGTTATTCCGTTTATCTTTTGGCTTCCTACTTTAGCATTCCAATCCCCCATGATGATAAGGACATCATTTTTTGGTGTTGATTCTATAAGGTGCTGTAGGGCTTCATAAACGGTCAATTTCATCCTCTTCAGCACCAGTGGTTGGGGCATAGACTTGGATTACTGTGATATTGAATGGCTTGCCTTGGATTCGCACTGAGATCATTCTGTCATTTTGGGGATTGTATCCCAGTATTGCTTTTCCTACTCTTTTATTGACTATGAAGGCTACTCCATTTCTTCTGAGGGATTCTTGCCCGCAGTAGTATACCTGATGGTCCTCTGAATTAAATTCACCCATTCCTGTCCATTTTAGTTCGCTGATTCCTAAAATGTCGATGTTCAGTCTTGTCATCTCTTGTTTGACCACGTCCAGTTTGCCTTGATTCATGGATCTTACGTTCCAGGTTCCTATGGAGAAAAAATCTTTACAGCATCGGACTTTCCTTTCACCACCAGATGCATCCACAGCTGAGCGTCCTTTCGGCTTTGGCCCAGTCGCTTCACTCTTTCTGGCGCTACTAGTACTAGCCCTCTGCTCTTCTCCAGTAGCAAATTGGACACCTTCCGACCTGAGGGGCTCATCTTCCAGTGTCATATCTTTTTGCCTTTTAGTACTGTCCATGGGGTTTTCATGGCAAAGATACTGGAGTGGGTTGCCATTTCCTTCTCCAGTGGATCACATTTTGTCAGAACTCTCTGCTATGACCTGTCCGTCTTGGGTGGCCCTGCACGGCATAGCTCATAACTTCATTGAGTTACGCAAGCCCCTTCGCCACGACAAGGCAGTAATCCATGAAGGAGATTTCCAGCATAGGTTAATGTAATCCATGGTTTGCATAAAATCCTCAGCTCCCTTTTGGATTCCTCAGAGAAAACCGTTATGTTTGAAATTTGGTGGCAATATACTGAAATGCTGCAGAAAGGTTTTTGTAGCTATTTTTTACAAATTAAAAATAATAGATGTCTTAAGCCTCCAAGGGACTTAACATAGCTCTTCTGTCTTTGTTTTATATACTCCTCCATTCTAAAAAGGAGCAAAAATTCAGGCCCATCCATTCCAGATTCCTCATCTTCTTTAATCATACCTTTGGAGACCCAAAGATTGAAAAAAAAAAACCTGTGGAGAAAAAAAGAGAGCAGAACTCCAAACACCAAAAGGATGTCTATCTTTGTTCTAGAGAAACACAGGTGGCTATTATATAGTCATTTGAAATGTATCTAGAATTAAACTATGTTTCTGTGGAAACATCTGTACCTCTATACAATAATTCTGTACTTGAGAAAAATCCAAAGAAGGTTTTTTTTAATTTCTGCAGAATTTCTTTGAGTCAATTTATGAAAACTGACAACATTCACTTTTCTGAATTTAGAAACCAAAAAAATGTTACATAAAAGAGAAGTAGAAGATTTGGAAAAGACAAAGAGGTAAGTGCAGAACATTTTCAAGTCAACCTTATTAAACTTTTTCTTCTAAATTAACCTCACATGAGTACCCAGGACTGAAAAATATCTTCTTACCAAAAAGAGGCAGAAAATGGGAAAAGTTATTATCTGGGGATTCCTTTTCTCTTCTCAAATTATGCAAGTTTTCCTTCAGAGTTGGGACAGAGGGGGGGGGGATGTATGCTATGTATCCATCTTGCAAAACTGATTGTTATTAGTCAAGAAAGCAATATGTGTGATGGATGTTCTCTTTAATTAGACTGTCGGTAAAAACTGCAATTATAGCTACTAAATGCACTTTTACGTCTGCATACATAAGCTATTTTAAAATTGTTACTTTACCTCTGCTGGTTTGATTTCCAAAATCTGTATTGTATGTAGTATTTTTCAAACTATAACTAATGCAGGCTTTGGAATTTTATATTTTGCGAGGGAGTCACCTTATCAATCAAAGATAAGGGAGTATTCACTTTATGGATTGATTTTCCTTATCAGACAGGTGTGTTGAAACCATTCCTTCCAGATACATACTTATCTATGCTATTTTCTTTTTCATATTTATATTTGTCTGAATAACAATAAGGATTTAAGAGCTATTGACTTCTACCCCCTTCAAGTAGTGCAACTCACTCAGAAGTGTTTGCTATTTCTTCTTATAATCTGTTAATAAACTGTGCATCCTTATTATGGGGAATTAAATCAATTAACTGTTTCTTGGTCCCATGCTGCATCCCCAGCTGTTATCTAAAATTCATAGTGAATCAAGATGTTTTCTGCACCAGGCATTCAAGTAGGAGAATTTCTTATGAATCAACAGAAAAAGGTTTAACATATTGCTATACTGCATTTGGTGATATCCGTATGTTCTTCTAAGTATAGAATTTAAGGTCAGCATAATAAGAAAAAATAATAAATTCTGCATTTTCTTGTTCTCTCTCTTATACTGGAATAGAAAACCTTTAATTCATATCCATGAATTGTACAAGATAAAGCTCTCTACTACAATAACTGTTTAGTTAGGGTCATGCAGACTGTGATATATAAACAACAAATATTACATCTGTTTTGGATAACTGGGAAAAAGAGCTTTCTGTCTACTGCTGTATTTATTGCTTCCATAATGTTAAGTCTGGGAAGATCTTCCTTTCCCTAAATAAGTGCCCTTCAAATGTATTGCTTTACAGCTCTGATTACTACTCAGCTAGTATGAGGAATACATGCTTGCTGGCCAACTAATATGGAAACCATTAACTGATTTAAAGTCCATACCAGGAAAAGATTTTAAATTAAAACTAACAAGGAGAAAAATGATGTGATACACCAAAGTCTTTCATTTGCTGAAAGACTGGCAACTATTGGAATCCAGAAAGAAACTCATTTTTCAATATACTTGTTATATGATTCAAAGAAAATAATGTAAAGATATGTACAGTACATGTGTATTGGATCACAGCCTTGAAATTAATGAAGATGATTGCAAGATGATTTTCCTGACTGCAGAATAACCACTATATAAACAGTGTTGACCTATCTTTTAAGGCAGGAGAGTTGGAGGAAGTAGCAAATACAACTAATGATGGCTTCCATTCATTTTTAGTCAATTCCTTCAAGTGTGCCAATAGTGGACATAGCTGACTTTTATTTATCTTATTATCTGTAAGATGCCCCTTTTGCCAAGCTTTCTGCTTACACTGGGAAAGACAGTAGAAACTACTGTTCATATATCTCCAGCATTATGGAGTGTAAGATTCAAAAATGATATGAAAATTAAAGAATATTGTTCAGAATACTGCTCAAACAGTGGGGAAAAAATAACTAGATGAAAAATTGCATAATTCACTAAGCAGCTGCATGTTTTAGGAACTGCTTTGCAGTTCTTATTACTTTATATTCTGCACCAGCACATTGTGAACACATAATGCACTCTGACTGGTATTCCAGCATTAAGCAGGAGGTTTTGTTAACATATGATTTCTTCCCAAATGAGGTTGAATGAATAACTGAATTAATCCTTTAGATTCTATGGAGAAGAACCCATTAGAAGTCTCATTTTTAAGATCTAAATGAAAAAATATGTCAATTCATTATTCAGAATTATTCTCAGTGGCTGATTTGATCAACTGAAGCTGATAACATGTCTTATAGCATCAGCTAAAAGCCTTGCCTGGTGTTTCAAATGAAATGCATTCAATGTGCAAGGGAAGCAAAATGTAAGCAACCGTGCTATAAGAAAATAACAATACAGTATCTTTTAGGATATAAACATGGCTTTGGTTTTTCAGAATCATCCTGGGGTAACTGAATTACGATGAAAATCTTTTAAAGAGATTAAAATGAGTTGTTGTAATATTTTGATCAAATTGATAGATTCTAGGGGAAATTAATTTAGAAATTAATTGTGGTGTGGGGTATTCCTGGGATGAGTGAGTGAAGAATGTTGGAGTATTTGCTAAATTAACTATATTCACAGAAGGGTCACTCAAGGCATGAAGGTCATTCCAGCTCCCCAGTTAAAGAAACAAACACCTATATTGGACAGCTGTGATGCAAGAAAAGACCAAAGGCAGAATAACAGAGTTGGAAGGGACCTTAGAGGTCTTTTGGTCCACCTCTGCACAAGCAGGAGACCCTATACCATTCCAAACAAGTGGCTATTTAGTCTCTTCTTAAAAGCCTCCAGTGGTGGGAACACCCACAACATCTGAAGGCAAACTGTTCCCACTGGTTAATTGTTCTCACTGTTAGGAAATTTATCCTTAATTCTAGTTGCTTCTTTTCTTAATTAGTTTCCATCCACTGTTTCTTGTCTTGCCTTCTTGCCAAAAAATCCTCACAGCTGGTTTGAAAGAAGACGAGTGTGATTTTAAATTGGAGGATAATAACCTAGCTATGCTGATGAACTACTCTGTAGCCAAAAATTGAAAGGATCTATTTGCTATAGTAATAAAAGTTAAGGAGGAACAGATTGGTTCATACTGCAAGCTTACTTTTTCCCTATAAAGACTTACAAAATCAGGAGAATTGGGGACATAGCTGTAATTACCTTTTGTTGTCATTCTATTATATATTAACTTGTGTGATTTTTTTCACCTTTTGTTTTTGTGTATGCTGTATTGTTCATTTTTATTTTATGTATGTCTGTTTATATGTCATAAAAGATTAATAATTATTTGCTGCCTTATAAGTCAAAGGAGCAAGGAGCAGAAACCTGTGTTAGTCACTCCAACAGAAAACAAACCCATCACCAGCTTTAAATAGACACTCCATTTTCACCACTTCATTATAATGACTTTGATATGCTGTATGATCCTAGGCACAGATAAATGACTCACAAAATGCCATTTCTGAGAGGTTGATGAAGGACTTCTTCTCCTCCCTATGCCAACGGGATGCCTTTTCATTTCATCCTTTTCTATTCTTTGTTCATTGTTCATCTGTCACCAGGCTGCACAGTTTACAAATGCTGTTATGGCAGGTGATGGCAGTGGTGAATAAGAGCCCCAATAATGTGAAATCTATCATGTTTTTGCCAGGCAGCAGCTTGAAATCTCTATTGAAATACCCAACTGGGGCTGATCCTAAGTTTAGATAACATTTGAGTTAGAAAAGATCAGTTTCTTTTCCCCTGCTATTATTCTGAGAGGGTTATTCTTTGCATTTCTCATCTTTTGTCTGGAGGAAGGTGGCTGAACTTCCCAGGCTCATGACCAAATCAATTATAGCTGGCTGCAAAAGTTGCTTATAGAGAGAGAAAGAGAGACTATGGGATGTATCATAGCAGTATTTGGCATTTGGGTGACCTTATGCTAAATAGCACTCAGATCAAAAGCTAGGCAATGATTCTGCTTTGGAAAAGAAGCCAGCAAAACAAAAGAGATCATCTTCTTCCTAATGAGAAAAAAAAGGTCTTAGCTTCCTTCCTTATTCTTTTCTGATATGAATGATAACTTCTCCAGTGTCAAAATACTATCATTCCAGGTTTTGGTATTGTTCTCTGCAACAAACATGTTAAGAAATGGTTACATATGTCTTAACAATCCTCTAGCATTTCAGAACACAATGCAATAAACAATGATACATTTGGATATTCAACAATATTCTTTCACAGATTTCTAGATTCAGATATAACCCTATACATATTGTTAATATGGTTCAGCTGCTCTGAAACAGATTCCATCCAAATCTAAACCTTCTGTAGTTTTATTATTGTTTTAGAAGGAAACAGAGCTACTTCATAATGAGGACGGAAAGAGAGTGGTGTGAGTTTGTGACTGATTAGTTTCTATGATTTAACCAGAGTTCTCAAATTGCAATGTTTTGAAAGACAGATATTCAAGACATGTACAGTATACAATGACACTTCTAATATTTAAGCTTTATGCAAACAGTGGGATCTGGAATAATGTAGCATTATGTGTTTTTCTTGAGAAATACTCAAATATTTCTACCTAAGCTACCATTTCTTCTGTATCCCGCCACATCTATCCATATCCTACTCTGCTTTTTGTAAACTTTGAGCAACTGAATTTAAATTGTGATTGGAAACTCGTCCAAAATGCTTTAAACTGTTTTAACTCATTATAATTATCCTACCATCTGCATTTCTCTTTGAATATAATGTGAATTTTGATCCTCAGAGTTAGTCCGTGATATATTTTTGTTTGTTGTTGTTGTTTAAAAGAGGATAGATGACAAAATCAATTCTTCCCAATCTGAAGTCACACCTTACATACCATGTAATATACTCAAACAAATAAACAACAGACATCTGAAATGCTGTGCATATTTAGAAAACATAGCTAGCTAAGGATTGAATTTCTATGTTCTTGCTGTTCTCTGAGTATGGTTACTTTTCTGCAGATGTTTTATTACCAAGCTATCAGTGCATGAGGGAATGCTGGTTACTTATATATAATAGCTTCTTTGCCAGTCTAGGAGTTTGGCTTTTTCCTTCATTTCTTGATTAAGATATTTTTTTCTCCCCAAATTGTTTGTCTGGTGCTGTTTCTGACTTACAGGAGTCCTGTTTGCTGGGGACTACAGGCTCTGAGCTGTTTCTTTCCTTCCTTGACATTTAATTGTATCTTATAAATGTAGATGGTGTTTATATGTTTCTGTGGATGGCTGATTTGTCAGAAAGATAAGCCATTTCCTAGTATTTTTTTATTTAACTTGGTCTAAAAGGTCAACATTTTAGTTGAATTGGATTCAACTAAATGTGGCTGAATTAGTTTATGTGATAAGAGATTAAGAGATTTCAATGATGCCTTTTGGCTGCCTGTTGATGTTTGTGGATGTTTTCTGCAAATCTTCTCCCTGTCTAGCCTAAATAATGCCTATTATACTTTCCATTGTATAATGATTCCTGTTCTTTTCTTTTTTGGTTATTGGGTTTTTTTGGTTGGCTTAAGAAGTTTTGGAAGGATTTTTTTGGTTTGATTGTTACAGTGATGCCAAGTGGTTGTAGTAGTCTGTTGATTGTCTCAGCATGTTACCCTTCTCATAAATTGTGATAGTTGTGTTGCAGTAGATTGTGTAGCTGAGTACTTTTTAATAAAGTTTAATGGGTATCCATTGCATTAGAGGTTGCATAGATCACTTGTTTCTTCTCTTTTTTTCTTTTTTTTTGCAATTCTAGGTTACTGAACAAAAAAAATTAGGCATTTTTTTTAAAGAACAAAAAGCACTTAACTCAAACACTTTTGCCTGAAATGTATTGCTGCTAGTTTGCTCTTATTATTCTTGAAAGACTGTGTGATTTTGCCTGAAAGGGATCACTATACCACCTTCTTGCTATTCTTCTCTCTTCCTGTATTTTCTTTTTTGAAAATCAAGCTTCACAATACAAATTAACAACTTTTATGAAGCAGCTATTTTGGAACTTGATTCTGTTGTATGCAAAAGACAAGTAATTGCTTTGTAAGGATTTTTATAAATAGCATCTTCATCAAAGCTCTGCACAAAAATACCCATCTGCATATGCAAAAAACAAACATCTGGTTCCTAGAACAATTCGTCAAGTCTTTAAATATCCTCCCCTCTACCCTTCCTCTCTCCCCCACACCTTCGCCCAGGGTTTAATTATTCACAGGCAGATTTTTTTACCTGGAAAAATGTGTGAGTTCTGTAGCAATCAGATTCAGTTGGTAGAGATGTGGAAAATGGTGGAATAAGAACTGGAAAAGTTGTTCATTGTTGCAACTAGAAAAAATGTATTTCATAAATGTTCATAAATGCACAGAGGCTAAGTTAAGTCACATCCTGAATTAATGAGAGAATTGGAAGAAAAACCATTTTGTTGCACCTAGATTTTATCTTTACAAGGATAATCTCCTCTATCTTATGCACAAAAAGTCTCGTGGAAAACAGAAGGACAAACTAAAAATGAAAGGCCTTAATGCAATCCTTCAATGAGCCTCTGACGATTTTGTTTGACAGGAAAGAAAAAGTAAACGAAACCAAGCATTCATTACAGTTGGTATGATCATTCTGAAATTAATAAACTAATAATGACTTTTCCTTAATTTTAGTAAATGTGAAAATAAGGCATATATAGTTTTTCTCCTGGCCTTGCCTACTTTTCTGGAATGTCCCTATTACATCACAATTACATCACTCAAATGCATTCTTAGCTTTCAGCTCACAAAAACGATGTACATCCCAAGAAATTGGTGAGAGGAAAAAGCATAATGAAACATTGTTATATGTTTGTATTTGAATGTTATATGTATTTTTGCTGATCTTATCAAGAGTGTATCAGCTCTAAAAATTAACCTGCTATTTTTGCATTTGTTGCCTTATTTCAGGGGTATCAAACTGCCGGCCCGCAGGCCGGTTTCATCATACCAAAGCCACGCCCGCCCCATTGCCTGCAATACAAAAAGAGTCGTGATACGTTGTGACACGTTGCGTGATGTGACGAATTTGACACCCGTGCTTTATATGATGATAGAATATAACAAACAGGACTCATCATGAAATAAAAGTAATGGTAACTTCATGGATGATGTTGCTGCTGTCATTGCTGCAAAAACGTTTAGCCATATAGCAATTTAAAAAAGCAATAAACTGCAGAGATGAACACTTCCGTCAGGGTAATTTTTCATTATCTTTTCAGCACTAGAAAACGAACTTGATAATGGCATTAACAAATGTATCAAGCATTTTGCTGATTATTTGCTCTGTGCTTAATATTTTTCTCATTAATAAGTCTTGCAGCCACATAGTGAAAAGTAGTGGAGGTCACTTGCAAAGAGATGGCACCTTTCCTTGAATTGATGATAACGGGTTTCGGGTTGAAATAGATTCAGCTTTGGAGAAAAAGCAACATTTCTTGAGCATGAAGCATGCAGAGCCTTATTCTGCATTTCATTTGAAATTGATTGTCTACCACTTAATACTATGTCTATTTCATAATAAATTACTGTGTTATGAAATTAATTCATCTGTGTTTTCCCATACCTGACTTTTTTGTCTGTTTTTTTAAAATATGTCCTCTGATTTGCAAAACTTAAGTTTTAAGTTTGCCTATTAAAGGCTGCATTCTCTATGATTTAATCTTTTGAAGGAGAGACAGTGGGGCTGAAAAAACAATTTCAGGACAAAATGGAATTGCCCATAATAATGTAAATAAAATAATGAATAAACTGATACAGCCATTCACTCTCTCGCCACCTTTTTGACTTCCTCTTTTCTCTCTAGTAAGCATCAGCTTTGCCAAATAATAAGGTAGCTCTTAGTAAATAATAATAATAACAACAACAACAACAACAACAACAACAACAACAACAACAATAATAATAATAAAGTTGGAAGGGACCTTGGAGGTTATCGAGTCCAACCCCATGCTCAGGCAGGAAACCCTACACCATTTCGGACAAATGACTGTCCAGTCTCTTCTTAAAAACTTCCAGTATTGGAGCATTCACCGCTTCTGAAGGCAGGTTGTTCCACTGGTTAATTGTTCTAACTGTCAGGAAGTTTCTCCTCAGTTCCAGGTTGCTTCTCTCTTTGACTAGTTTCCATCCGTTGCTTCTTGTCCTGCCCTCAGGCGCCTTGGAGAATAGCTTGACTCCCTCTTCTTTGTGGCAACCCCTGAGATATTGGAATACTGCTATCATGTCCCCCCTCATCCTTCTCTTCGTTAAACTAGACATACCCAATTCCAGCAGCCGTTCCTTATATGTTTTAGCCTCCAGTCCCCTAATTATCTTTGTTGCTCTTCTCTGTACTCTTTCTAGAGTCTCAACATCTTTTTTACTAATTACTTACAGAAATCTATTGAAATCAAAATGGAGCACACATGCTTCTAAATTCCAACTGCAGCAGGCAGTAGTAAGAAAGGAATATCCATCTATCTCTTGTCTGGGTTTATAACAGAATAATAGAGTTGGAAGGGACTTTGGAGGTCTCCTAATCCAACCCCCTGATCAAGCAGGAAATCCTATACCATTTCAAACAAATGGTTTTCCAATCTCTTCTTAAAAACCTTCAGTGTTTGAGCACCCACAACTTTTGGTTCAAAGGTATTTTATTTCTAAGGTATCTGATTGGAAACTGTTAGAACAAAATGGTGGATTAAGGTGGGCCTTAGTCTTATCCACCAGGACTATTTTTATGTTTTTATATTGTGTTTTAAAGTAAAGAAGATGACAGTCATACTTCTCTGCTTCCCCATTGTCTCATACCTCTGCAATAAGCATGGTAAACTAAAGCCAAATTAAACAAATTAATCAAATAGAATATATGATGCTTTCCCTTCAGGTTTCCATTCATTAATTGGTAGGAATGCAACATACAGGTAGTATGTCTTTCTCCCTTAGCACATTTGGATCAACCCATCTCACTCCTTTGGGAACAGTTTTAAATTACACCAATAGGAACTTTTAATCTAAATGTTCATATTGTGTTCAGGGTGAAAGTTGTGGGGGAATGTTATATATTAAAGGAATGTCAACTTTGATCAAAAATATTTTTTTCTTCATCTAGACAGTTCTCTTCTTAGTGTTCTGCAACTGCTTTTAATGGTCATTGCTATAACATCTGGCTTGATCAAAAAACTATATTTAAATTTCAGTAATAAACTGCAGACTTCAACACTATATTGGGCTCATTTCGACTTGGGCTTCAGCCATTGGTTTGAGAATGAGAATTTATATGGAAATATCCTAAATCTGAGAAAATCATCGGTGAATTTCTGACAATTTGTGACTACAGAATATGTGCAAATAGATATAAGTAGTCAAATAAATGTAATACTAGGATTCATTCATTTATTTTTCTTTTAAGATATCTTTAGAATTGGATCATCACATCTGATAGCTAACATCTATCAAATAAAAGATACTGCAATAATATTCCATCTACTAGTTCCAATTCAGTCCTCAGATATGCTTTGTTTGTTTATTTAGTCTCCAGAATGGCAGCGTTTATACAGGAAAATATCAGTAAGCTTGGGAAAGTCTCAGTGTCAGCAGAGACATCTGTTATAAACAATATTTATGAAAACTTAAAAAAACAGTGGTATAAATATAAAAAGTGAAAATGAGAATGATATCTGCTCAGTTGCCACTATTATTTAGCAATAAAGAAAAACAAAGGCATTAGGAATGAAATAAAGCATATTGGCTAACAAGTTGGAATCTTGAGCATTCCGTATTGCAATATTTCTTTATTGATCCCATTGTAACCTATACCTGGATATAATGAAAAACCAGTTGAATATTCCAAATAATAAGTATATCAGAACAATTGAACAATGTGTTTCCATCCTGGGGAAGATCATCATACTGTGCTTCTCTCTACATGCTGATACTTCATTATATGTATTTTGTTTGATTGCCTTCCCTGCTGCTACTGCCTGTGGAGAAAATGGAAAAGATCATATACTGTCATCCATATATGTACTGTCTTTTGTATAATTCAATATGTATGCATAAAATATATTTCTTCCAGTTTTTCTTCAACAATGTACTATGGAAACTAATTAGGAACATTTGTATTTTTCAAGGTATGCAGTTTTGTATTTTGTTCTAATGTTTTGATTTGTGGCGGTGATGAACCTGCTGTAACATTGTTTGGGAAATACATCAGGTTGCTGATTTGGAGACTGAATCTAGATGTATACCTGACTTGGCTTTCTTTTCATAAGTTATTGGCAACTCTTTTGTTCTAATATCTATCTACTTCATTTTCAATCTGGTGGTTAGTTATGGTAAATCCTTAATGATACTTTGAATTGCCTTAAGAAAGTACTGTCTAATAGAGGGCTTAGAATTTTTGAATTGCTTGAATTATTCTGAACATAAACAGATTTTATGTTTACAACCTTTCTTATTACTGTAAATTTGTTACTAATAGAGCAATAGAATGCATTTTCTGTTGGTCATGCCTGCCAAATTCTAGCAAAAATGGCCAGAATTTCTGGAAAATACAGAACAGTATGTGAAAAGAAAAATTTAGTCAAATTGCTGAAAGCATCATCAAATAAGCAGACAAAAGGTAAAGAAGACAAAATCTTACTGCCTCTGCTGAACATTTTCTGATTCTTACAATGTTTTTTTTTCTTAAGGCATTGAATCATTTCTAATAGAAAGCCCAATTGTGTTTAATTTTTAAATATTGCTTCTTTATTAATTTTTTATAAACTTGTGCTCACTAGTTGGGGAGAAATCTTTCTACTAAAATCAAAGAGTATTTGGATGTGAGGTAGGTGCATAGAGAACAGATAAACATTCTGAGAATGTTTACCTCCCCCCCCCAAACAGAGCTAAGCTTCTTATCAACATAGTGTGAACTATATCAATCAAAACTGGACGTTTTGAGTAATGGGATAAAACACTGTATTTTGAGTATGTGAGATACAAAATCTCTCTCACACGCATACATATATACACACGTACATGCATATTTCATGAATGGCATGAAAATTATGTGTAAAATAGGTTGTTGGGTTTTTTTACAAGGGATGTACACGGTATAAATAAATTGCTTTGATTTTTTTATATATTTGACATTTCTAACAAATGAATGATGCTATAAGAATATCTTATAACCTTGATTTCTGAAATGGCTGCAAACATACAAGAGGAAATGTATTTTTATGTTCTTCAGTGGCTTGTCTTATAGTTCTTAGTGGCTAAATGAAGGCAATTTTAACACAAGCATGGGTCCCTGATTTTTATCATCCCTCCCTCTTACCCACACACGTATACATATTGTAGCATCTGGTGCCTGTGCCTACAAGCTGTTCCTGATACTTTGTCAAATAAGGACTACAATGAATAGGAATTAGAAAACAGGATGGTCCTATCTCACATACAGCAGGCTTTGGCTACTTAAGAAGGTTGCCCATAAGTATGGGAGAGTCATCCAAAGAAGAAGCAAAATGTCCTTTGTGCTATTTATAGTGAAAAATTGGCTTTATGTATTGAACTGACCATGCAAATGATGAATGAATGTGTGTTATGATCCCTTTGAAATATATAGGAAGTACATTTATAAGATCAAGAATGTGACAACTTTGCCTCAAAAAGTACATCAACTGAGATAACAGTTTTAAAGCAAAAGGTGTAACAATTTTAAAAAGTGCTGTAGATAAAAGTGATAGTTTGCTGTAAAACAGTACTTAACCAGTTTTTGATATAGGTGTCTTCCCACATTAATTAAAAGAGAATGCACTGTATAACAGATTGGAATATGAACCATGTAGTGCTATATGATAAACAATAAAAATACCTATTTATTGCACAATCTGCTTAATATTCAAAGGATCTCAAGAATCTCAAAGCAGCTAATAATAAAATATCTTAATAAGTAGCACAGTATACCATTATGAAACATAATGAAACATAAATACTACAGCAGTATAATGTGCTCACTAAAAATAACATCTGTCTAATATATTTAAAAATGGCAGAAAGGGATTTTTTTAACCTTGAGCTGAAAAGAATTGATATATTGTCCAGGTGACTTGTCACAATTTCACCAGATTTACTGGACTAAAAAATATGTCCAACTTTTCAACTATACAGAAAGATATGTCCAGCTTTTCAAAATGATTATTACTGTTTAGAATGCTCTTGATATCTGCAAAGTAACCGTTCCTGTTAATGAATGCATGGGTCCATCTTGAAGATTAGTGTGGGACTTCCTAGACTTTTGTAGTGACTCCTTTTTTTTATAGAGGAGGTCCCCAAACAATCTAAAACCTCATATAATATTTGGCATTTAAAATATTATAATAAAAATTACAGAGAAATATATGATAGGACTGATGTAATCAGTTCATACTAGAAACTCTTGAATGTTATTACATTAATGTTAATTCACTGAGCCAAACTTCTTACAGTGACATTAGAGACATTAGTGAATAATAATAACAATAACAACAATAACAACAATAATAACAATAACAACAATAACAACAACAACAATAACGATAACGATAACGATGACGATGACGATGACGACGATGATGATGATGATGGAAGGGACCTTGGAGGTCATCTAGTCCAACCCCCCTGCTCAGGCAGGAAACCCTACACCATTTCAGACAAATGGTTGTCCAGTCTCTTCTTAAAAACTTCCAATGTTGGAGCATTCACAACTTCTGGAGGCAGGTTGTTCCACTGGTTAATTGTTCTAACTGTCAGGAAGTTTCTCCTTAGTTCTAGGTTGCTTCTCTCCTAGATTAGTTTCCATCTGTTGCTTCTTGTCCTGCCTTCAGGCGCTTTGGAGAATAGCTTGACTCCCTCTTCTTTGTGGCAGCCCCTGAGATATTGGAACACTGCTATCACGTCCCCCCTCATCCTTCTCTTCATTAAACTAGACATACCCAATTCCAGCAACCATTCCATATATGTTTTAGCCTCCAGTCCTCTAATCATCTTTGTTGTTCTTCTCTGTACTCTTTCTAGAGTTTCAACATCTTTTTTATATCGTGGTGACCAAAACTGGATGCAGTATTCCAAGTGTGGCCTTACCAAGGCATTGTAAAGTAGTATTAACACTTCACGTGATCTTGATTCTATCCCTCTATTAATGCAGCCTAGCACTGTGCTGGCTTTTTTGGCAGCTGCAGCACACTGCTGGCTCATATTTAAGTGATTGTCCACTAGGACTCCGAGATCCCTCTCACAGTTACTACTATTGAGCAAGGTACCTCCTAAACTATACCTGTGCATCTGGTTTTTCTTGCCTAAATGTAGAACCTTACTTTTTTTCACCATTGAATTTCATTTTGTTAGATAGTGCCCAATGTTCAAGTCTGTCAAGATCCTTCTATATCTTAAGCCTGTCTTCTGGAGTGTTGGCTATTCCTGCCAGCTTGGTGTCGTCTGCAAATCTGATGAGTTCCCCATCTATCCCCTCATCCAAATCATTGATGAAGATGTTGAAGAGCACTGGGCCCAGAACAGAGCCCTGGGGCACCCCACTACTCACTTCCCTCTATGTAGATGCCGTTCCATTGAGGACTACATGCTGAGTACGGCTGGTCAGCCAGCTACGAATCCATCTGGTGGTGATGCTGTCTAACCCACATTTTTCTATCTTATCAATTAGTAGGTTGTGATCTACTTTATCAAATGCCTTACTGAAATCCAAATGAAGTATATCCACAGCATTCCTCTGGTCCACTAATTTTGTCACTTGGTCAAAGAATGTGATAAGTTTTGTCTGGCATGATCTGTTTTTGACAAACCCATATTGGCTTTTGGTAATGAGTTTGTTTGCCTCTAGTTGTTTGCTGATTTGTTGTTTGATTATCTTTTCCAGAATCTTTCCAGGTTTTGAGGTCAGGCTGATAGGTCTGTAATTTTCCGGATCCATTTTTTCCCCTTTTTTGAAGATGGGAACTACATCAGCTCTTTTCCAGTCCTCTGGTAGTTCCCCAGTGCTCCAGGATCTTTAAAAAATATAGTTCAGTGGTTCTGAGATCACATCTGCCAGTTCCTTCAGAACCTTCGGGTGTAATCCATCTGGTCCTGGTAATTTGAACTCGTCTAGCGTGGACAAGTGCTCACTTACCATTTTCTTGCCTATCTTAACTTGTGTTTCTAATCTGTTTTTTACAGTACTGTTTTTAATAGTTTGGGCTGTTTTTTCCCTTTGTGTAAAGACAAATGCAAAAAACGAGTTAAATAGTTCTGGTTTCTCCCTGTTGCTTGTCACCTTCTTGCCACTTTCTCCCACTAATGGGCCAATCATTTTCTTGACTTTTTTCTTGTTTTTTACATGTTGAAAGAAGGGTGTTTTTTTTTGTTATTTTTGACTTTTGTCGCAAGCCTTAGTTCATTCTGAGCCTTAGCTTTCCTCACTTTACCTTTGCAGGCTCGGGCTATTTGCTGATATTCTGCTTAGTTATGTGCCCCTCTTCCCACTTGTTATACTTGTCCTTTTTGTCTTTTAATTCATCAGAGAGTTCTTTATGCAGCAATGCTGGTTTCTTTTAATAGCTGTTATTTTTCTTCTTCATTGGTATTGTGCTAGACTGGGCTTTTATTATCTCACTTTTCAAAATTTCCCAAGCTTCTTGAGTTGTTTTCCTCTTGAGGATTCTCATCCATGGAATCCTTCCCAAGCTCTCTCTAAGTTTATTGAAATTAGCTCTCTTGAAATCCAAGACTCTAGTTTGACTGTGTTCTATTGCTTGTGCTTGCATAATGTTGAATTCCAATATTGCATGATCACTCCCCCCCAAGGTTCCTGTGGCTTCAATACCTTCTATCATTTCATCCCTGTTAGTGAGAATTAGGTCCAATTATGGCTAATCCCCCAATTTCCTTCTCTACTTTTTGGAAGACAAAGTTGTCTGCTAGGTTTGTCAGGAATCTGTTTGATCTTCCACTTGGTGCAGAGTTTGTTTCCCAGTTGATGTCAGGGTAATTAAAGTCCCCCATTACTATTGTGATGTGTTTCCTACATACCTTAGTTAACTGACTAGCAAAAAGTTCATCTATTTCCTGTTTGGTTGGGTGGCCTATAGTATAAACCTATGGCAATATCATTTTTTCCCCTTTTATATTGACCCAAATGCATTCAAGACAGTTTTCATCATAGATTTGCTCTAATTCTGTAGAGATGTAGTTATTTCTTATAGAGAGAGCCAGTCCACCTCCTCTTTTATTTGGTCTGTTTCTTTCAAATAATTTAAATCCCTCTAGCTGTGTGTACCATTTGTGGGTTTCACCCCACCAAGTTTCCGTAATGGCAGCAATATCATATCTGCCCTCATTTACTTGAATTTCTAATTTACCCTGTTTATTGCTCATGCTCTATGCATTGGTGTATAGACATTTGAGTCCTTTTTTTTCCATAACAAGTTTTATTAGTTTTTGTTTGTTTTACAGCCAAGTGCTTATAACACATCGTGGAGATAGGGCACTCCATAGAACACAACAAAAAATACAGTCATACATATACAATTTAAACTACTACTTTAAAAGTTCCCTCTTATGGTATACAATTCGAGCATTCCTAAAATATAAATTGTTTCTCACCTCTATCTATTATTCCAATTTCAATTTATGCTTCTCAATCAAATTATATCTCTTATTCTATTTCACATACATATTATGTAAATAAACATGAATTTATATATTTTAAAACTATTGCATTAGACATAGTAATATAATAACATTATAATAATAATAATAGGACAATAATTATTTTATCATAAACAAGTAATATAACTATTATATCTTAATATTTCTCAACTATATTCTATTTCATATATTCTATCCAATATTTTCATAGATCAGTCCACGTCCCTAAAAGATTCCTCAATTGTTTCAATTTAATCCATTTAATACCTCACTAATTACCATTCAATTCTTATAAATAAAAATATCAATAATATTTCACCAGTCTCAATCTCAATCTAACTCCTTTAATTATAAATTTTCCAATTTTTCTTATTGCCATTCCAAATCATAATCAAATCCATAATTTAAATCTAGTGTTGACTCATACCAAAGTAACCTTAAAAATCTCAAAAATATTAGTTCAATCAACGTCCAGAAGCCCTTTTTACCCATCAAATAAAATTTTAACTCTTATTTTTAAATCTAATTCTAGCTTTCTTTTTGTGCCAGGTAGGTTTCCACAACAGGGCCTCTAAATCCTCCCATCTTAGTAACTGGCTAAAGGCCTTTTCCCACCATTGAGTCCAATCATATTCTTTTTCCTTTTTATCCAGTGTTGTCTGTACTGTCATGTTGTCAACGTTTTTTGTGCCTCGTATTTGGAAGTCCAATCCTGTTGCTTTTAAAGTTGTAAATGTTTTAGTTGAGTTCTGCCTTTGATCATCAAAGAAATCCATCATGTAGGATGTGTCCTCTTCCTCTTCAATAAATTCAGTAGATTCAATAGATTGTAAATGTATTCCATCCATCTCATTAAGTTGTAGATCTGATTGTGTATCATAGTCAATCAAAGGTTGAGCTTCAATTTTTAATTCTGAGTCCTCCTTGAAACTAAGCGATCTAATATGTTCTTTAAGTTCCAGTCTCGTTTCCAAGATTTTTTCTAATATAAGTCCATAATTAATCTGTGAGTAGGCCATCTTCTTTTTTTCTTTTTTTAAAGAAATTCAGCTTAAAGAATAGATTGCAGCGTTATAAAATATAAAATGCAGACAGAGATATATTTCCAAAGAAAGATAGAGAAAAAAAAACCAATAGTCAAGTCCAGCACAGAGATAAAAACTGGCAGTCAGTTGTTATGTTGTAATCCAGTCTGGGCATCACGCCAAAATCAGGAAGTGGGAGTTCAAATGGAGCAAGTTACATTGTATCAGTCAAAGTTTCTGGGCTTCATGCCAAGTCCCAGGATGCATTGTATCCAAAAGAATCTACATAAGTCCGCCCAGAGAGCAAAAAGTTTTTTAGGCAGTACTGTTCAGGAGGGGGGGGGAGAAAAAAAGAACATTCCACCCCCTCCCTAAGGATTTTCACCTAAACTGAAGATAAACAAGCCAAAAGAGAAAGTCACAATAACCTGGATGCTCGAGTTCCAACTGCTTATGTAGACAAAATAAAATTGTTTTTCCAAAGCCCGTTTTCCCCAGTAATCAAACGCTGCTTTCTCAAAATAGGGAAATAGTTCTTAAAGCTGTTAGCAGGGAAAAAGGTAAATTAACAAGAGGGAAAGAAAGGTCTCACCCGGATCTTCCACGGTGGTTCTTTTCGCTTAGATGTTGCTGTGACTTTCGGCTGGAGCAGCTGAGTGATCGGCCATGTTACTGGCCGATCTTTTCCCCGTCGGCCCAAAGGTGGTTTTCTCGGACCGCAGAGGGAGCTGCTGCTCCCTCCGTGATCAACGAGTGCCCTCCTCTACGGTGGTCACCCCTCCAGGGTGACTTTCCACCCTATCCAGGGTCTACCGGCGGGGAGAAAGCGGACGGCCAAGAGAACGAGTTCTCTGCACGTCCGCGGGCGCTGCGACCGGAACCGTAAGTCGACATTTGAGTCCTTTTTGATTGACCCTGTGTTTACTTTCTACATAACCTGTGTGGTGCCTGAGTTCCCCTATTTTCTTATCACCTGTTTGATTAGTGCAATTGGTGTGGCACTATTGATTTTGCTTAATAGCTGGGTTGATATTCTTGTCCACACACACCCCTATATTACATGCAATGATAACCTTATAATTTTTAGATTTCCGGGGACAGAAATGTTCTGTATCAATTAACTCATTGTCCCCATTGTTTAGTTTAAATATTTCTCCAGAAAATCTGTGAATTTATTGCCAAGCAACTCAGTCCCTTTTTTTGATGGATGCAAACCATCCCTTTTGTACACTTTTTCATTAGACCAGCTGCAGACATTGTGACTAATATAACCAAAGCCTTCCCCTTTACACCACTCCTTTAGCCACATGTTGAATTCTGCTATACGCTGGCCTTTTCCATTTTGTTCCTTATACACTGGTAAAACCTCTGAAAAAGTAAGCCTACAGCCTATCCTGCTAAGTTCCTGCCCCAAGCTCTGAAAATCATTCTGCACAGAGAGTACATCTTTTTGGGACAGATTGTTAGTGCCAAGATGTACAATAGCATCCACATCACAGTCCTTGCTGGCATTCTTGACTATCTTACAAATACACTTCTTGTCCCTACTGGCAGTAGTACCTGGAAGACACCTGACCTCTTTTGAAACCTCTGTATCCTTTCCTAAATTTACATCCCTTATAATTGAATCTCAAACCAAACGGTGGCTTCTCTTTTTGGATGCCTTGCTCTTCTTGCATGACTGATGTGTAATATCTGATTCACACTTTCCCCTGTCCAAAATAGTTCTTCCTCTTGGACCACAATCCCCTGCTTATTTCAGTTATCATCATCACAACCACCTTGACCTGTATCCTTAGTGTCCCTATTAAGGTCAGCAAGGGCACTGTATCTGTTATGCAGGGACACAGCGAAAGCTTTGTGTTTATGGTTCACAGCCCTCACCCTGCCAGATCCCACGGTTGTCCACACTGCCCTTCTCCTGCAGGATCTTTGTGGTAGAGGGGGCTGATATTGTGGCAGCTTAATACAGTAGAAGGGCTGAACTGGACACCTAATTTCTGCCTGAAGAGCACAGATTACAGACCCTAGATAAGTAATCTGTCCTTGTAGACTAGTGATTTGTTTACAGATAGGACAGTTTCCAAGTTTGAAAAGAGTACTGTGAAAGACAGCTGCAAAACAAGTGTTGCACTGAACTAAGCCAGTCATTCTGAATGAAAGGAAATCACAATCTCAGACACACTTGCCCTGTATATACTGCTGCTGTTTTCGATTTTTAGTTATGTCCTTTTCACTCCCCCTGCTCAACTCACAGATTTCAGCTCTTCCAGCAACCTCTGAGCAGTTTAAATGCAATGGAGGTCCAATCAGAATCTCAGCTACTTTTGTCCTTTTCACTCCCCCTGCTCAACTCACAGATTTCAGCTCTTCCAGAAACCTCTGAGCAGTTTAAATGCAATGGAATGGAATGGAATGAATGGAATTATATTATTGCAGCTAAAGGTGATGAAACTAAAACAATTATTTTTTCACACTGCCATATCACATGTTGACATTATTTATAAGATAAATTAAACAAGCATGAAACTGTTGATATTTGCTCACTCAGATCAGTATATCATAAATTTCCCCTTCTCAACTCACAGATTTCAGCTCTTCTGAGATCAGCTCAAATCTCCGATCTGAGATTTTGATAAATGTCAATGGCAAACAATATGCCAACATTTAAATAATCAGAAGAAAAGATTTTTTCCCCTCACATAATTATATGCATATGTTTGAGAGCCTGTTTGGTGTAGTAGTATAAGGCACCAGGCTAGTAACTGGGAGACCAGGAATTCTACTCTTATCTTGGGTACAAAGCCAGCTGGATGACTTTGGGCCAGTCACACTCTGTCAAGTTTAGGAAGGATACAGATTTCTGAAAATCTTGCCAAAAAACAACAACAACCTGCATGTAATTGTTTTCCATTTAGTTACTGTGAGCCAAGATTGACTTGAAGATGCATTTGTGCATGTATATGTACGCACACAAACACAGACACGTGTACAAATTTACCTTTGCTACATTAATTTTACCATAATCTTGAAATCACTATCTGTGGAATTCTTGACTATCATTTTCCTTCTTGGCCATGGAGAACTTTGTCAGCCAAATGTACTAAACCTTTATACTAGTACTTCAGATTCAGTTCCGAAAAGCTCCCTTGGAGTCTATGGGGACATTACTCTTACTTTCTGCAAGAATTCATAACTTTACATGCTCCTGGGAACAGATTTAGCTGCTTTGAAGAGTTGTAGACAGATGCCGTTTTTGCCTCCCACTTTCTCCAAGGTTCCTTCTTGAAATCAAATTTGTAACACTGTACAAGTTTAAAATATAGTGTTTTAGCATTTTTCAAACTTCTACCAAAAATGCACAGCTAGCTAGCATATTACAGCCTTGTTGCCTGCTTCCTTTTTATAGGGCTTTAGATGAAATTTATTGTCCATATATCTTGGAAACATTTATTTATTCCTCACTTCTGTTTCTTAAAATTCTTTGTGAAGGTTGCTTTATTAAAAGAAAGGATACAATTATCCTTGCTTCACCATGATAATCTCATAAATCATATAGGATGAGTGACAGAATTTACTTGCTAGTAATAAATGATATGATGCAGAATGACATTATGTTAGAGAAAAGATGATAATCAATCAAAACACAGTCCATTGAAATCCAGTAAAAAGAGATCAGTAACTCAGTAGGGGGAAAGCCTCTGTTTTCTACAATGATTCAGATAATGAATTGTTGTCTGAAATTGCTCTTCATCCATATTCTCCTTTGATAAAGGTCATTTTTCACCACCTAAGGGTCCTTCAGAGTTTACTCTTGGCCCTGCTATAAAGCAATTGCTAACTGACACTAATGGCAAGGAAGAGACCATTCTGCATAGTCATGACATGTTGATCAAGTTTTATAAAAACATATGAGCTCAGAATATTCACCATCTTCTAACTCCAATATATCTGAATTATGACAGAAGATATATGGCTAGTTTAGGACTCTTTCCTTATATTCTTGTAACTGACTGTACCCCCCCCACACACAATATTTGATAGCAATTTAGTGCATATGAAGGAGGCTATATATTTTCACCTAATAAATTGCCTTGGAAAGTGATGGAATCAGTATCATTGAATGAATTTAAAGTACATTAAGATTCAAAGTTTAACCAAGTTTAATTTGAATCACATCATCAAGGCAGATTTGTAAATTAAAATAGAAACTTGTTTTGATGTAGCAAACCAAATCAAATGGCTTTGATATGTTCCATTGCTGTTGATGCATTTTGCAGATTGGATGGATTTT
This sequence comes from Azemiops feae, assembly GCA_023970755.1. Lineage (NCBI taxonomy): Eukaryota > Metazoa > Chordata > Lepidosauria > Squamata > Viperidae > Azemiops > Azemiops feae. Next base: position 131,231 of record JALGBA010001861.1, on the reverse strand, counting down.
CTGCTGCGTCTGGGATTATCAAACATTGTATAAAGTTGAAACTTCTATATGTAGAATAGCGGTCCCCAACCTTTCCAGCTCTGCGGAACACCAGCGGTGGTGGGAGAGGGAGAGAGCAGATGTGTTCATGCTTGTGCATACCGCTTGCATAAATGCAGCTTTATGCTTTTGCCTGCTTGCCCACTGCTTGCGCAGCCCAGTTCCCAATGGGCCATAGCCTGGTACAGGACCTTGGACCGGGGATTGGGGACTCCTGATGTAGAAAATACGGTGTGTGATGGCTTTCTAATACTAATGAGTAAGTGGGGAGCAGGGAGATTTACTCTCACGTTAAATTCTATGCATATCTCTGTTTCACTGTTTATATGGCAAGGTATTCCTAAATTATACATCTGTTTTGGTTCAACTCGGCTTTGATCACTCCAAATATAGATATAGGATGAACCAATCTAATATTGAGTTAACTAGTATAATTTTTAGGTCAAACCTTTATTTTTACAATCTGTATTGTAAGGGCAGTATTAATCTTTCTAAATAAGTTAACTGGTGACAGACTAACATGGGTAAAACAATAAAACTATTTTACAAAATGCTTGGATGGAAGGAGCTATGTGGACTTCTGTAGAAAATAAATTCCAAAGCAGGAGCAGCACTATGGGAAAAAAACCTGCCACATAGACCACATCCCACTTATTTCTCATGTGGGACTTCTCAGTAGGACTTCTCAGAATATTTGTGCCAGATAAGCCTATTCCATCTGGGCAAGGTGATGCCTGATGTATTTTAATGCTATGCTGCCTAGGTCTATGTGGGTGAAAAGCAATTTTACAAACTGGAAATGCACTGTTAGTCAACGATTTTGTAATGATTTTCCAATGAATATCATTCTGCAATGAACAAGCTGAACAAGCTGAAATTTAGATACTACATTACACAGTACCAGTTGTAGCATCTGGATTGTTTCTAAAAGCTGCCCAGTATAAAATGTGTTACAGCAATCCAACCAGACGTTGATCAAGGTATGAATTAATGTCACCAGATCATGTCAGGTTGTGATGGATACAGTAGCCAAAGGTGGACAAAAATCCACTGACCACAATCTGCCTTCATTTTTTGTTTAAACACTAATCAGTAGTCCAGAAGGAACAACAGATCACAAATTCATTCCTTCAGAAGCGCCAAGACTCCAAGAGTAACTAGCAGGATTGTTCCCATCAATCAATCAATCAATCAATCAATCAAGTGTTTATTGCTGTAGAATATCTTGAGCTTGGTAAAATTAATCTGATTTTGTTTTGTTTCCCCTAGACCTATCCTTCAGTATTTTTTCATTTTGCTTATGAAAGAACAAAATATTTGCCTTCCCTCTCAATGCTATTGGAAAATCTATGCCAGAGTATTTTTCCGTTTTGTCATAGTGTAAAGGCTGCAACTGAGAAATGTTTCATTTTCTTTCTCTGTGGGGAAATCATAGTGGGGTCATTAAGAGTGATATAAACTGAGAATAATTTAGAAAACAAAAGATGACAGAGGAGAAATACACAATAGAGAATTTGGGAAATGTCTACTTTTCTCATTGTGATCCATTGGAAAAACATTATCTGGAAATATAAAAAAAAAACCCTCATTATCCTGATACAATTAAAATATAATTTAATTCTAAAACCATTTATATTTTGATGAATGTTGAATCTGCAGGTTCTAAATAAATTTGAAACTGTTTTATTTTAAATATTATAACTGTTATAACATTTGTATTTAATAATACATAAATTATAATAATTTATAATAAATTGTATGTATTATATTATAATATTTGCAATAGTATATTACAACATTATCTATATCTATCTATATCTATAATCTACACACACACACACACACACACACACACACACACATACATACATTGGACCTCATGAAACTCTTGCCCTTCATTGTCTGGGCATTGAAACTCAGAGCATGAGACATAAACAATGGAACTTGTAGTTTTAGTACAGAAGATAAATACTATTCAGTAGATATGATGGAGACTTTCTGGAGGAATCAATGACTACAATATAGCAGCTGAAGGATATAGTTTGTTCAAAAGGAAAAGAAACAATAGAAAACAGGAAGGAAATGCACTGTTTGCTAAAATTATGTATTCATTCATAGAAACCCAGGTGAATGAACTTTGCAGTACTGAAAAGGAAATCTAAATTAGTAAGAAACAAAATCAGTATTCTTGATAATATTTAATAACATTCCTCCCCCACCGCCCCAGGAGATGCTGTCATTTAAGCCTTCCAAAAGTAAATGGAAGATTTTTCAAGAAGAAATGAAGCTGTGTGATGGGATATTTTAATCACCTTGGCATGTGTTGGGAGAAAAACTCAGCCAAATATGGTTCTTCCAGTAAATTTCTGATAGCTCCCTCTTTCAGGAGGTGAAAGAAAGTACAAAAAGTTTAGCATTCTTGACTTGATATTGATCAGTAAGTAGGAAAATAGTGAATGTATTTTAAAAAAAATGGAAGCAACAAGAACTTTGGGGGAAAGTGAGAAATGAATGTTGAAATTCTTTGTTTGAGGAGTATTTGAAACTGAGTGTAGTCTTGGTCTTTAAAAGAGCAGATTTTAATTAAAGTTATGATAAATAGGATCCCGTGGCAAGAGATGTAAGGAGAAAAGGAGATCAAGAGGAAAAGGTTTCCTATAGAAGGAATGATATTGAAAGCATAATTGCAGACAAGTTCACTGAAGGAAAAATTGGAGGAAAGCAGAAAAAGCCAATACAGCTGCACAAAAAGCTTAGTGAAGATCTGATAACAAAATAGAAAATTGAAGAGGGTCAGGTCACAAAAGAATATAGACATTTAGCCCCAAGTTATAGGGCTTAAGTCAGGAAAGTGAAAGCTCAGAATGAGCTGAATTCAGTGAAGGATGTTAACAAAAATGATTTCTTCAGATACGTTCAAAATAAAATGAAAAGACAAGAATCAGTAAATAATCTGCTCAGTGAAGGAGGCAAAATGTTAACAGGTAACAAAGAAATGTGGGGGCTATTCAGCTCTTATTTTTGTTCAGTTGTCTCCAACAAAAGTACGTGTTCTACCAGGCAATTGTGAAAAATAAGATGAAGGAGCAGGTTTTAAGCTTTGATAAAAAATATTATCAGAAAATAGAATATCAGAAGCAACAGAAGTAAAATTAATTATTTTTATGAGTACCCCTAAATTTGCCCAGATTAGAGCACTTTTTTCCTACAGCTTTGATTGATAGAAAGATATCATGGAAGCTTTTATTCCTGGCCAGAGGAAGAAATGATTATCATTAACTTTCTGACCATGTTCCTTCCATCTATTTTCAAAATGTGTACTTTTATTTGCTGTCATGTTTTCATTATGTTTGTCCCAAAATTTAAATCTTGCTGAGATGTTTGCTTCTTTTAATCACTTATATTTGAAAGTGATATAAATCTGAATAAGGGCCAGAAGCTGATGCATAAATGATTGTAGTTTGGTTCTGTAAGCAGTGTCCCAGCAATTTTGTTCAAGTGATATTGTGCTAATCTAAAAGTTACTTAGAAATGTATAGCATCAACCCCTGGGGAACACTGAAAGTTTTGTTCAAAACAAAACATTTTCTGCTAAGCTAGTTGCTAGCTAATAATGCCTGCCTTCAACATATGAGTTCAGCCATTTGGCTTCTGCAAAGTTATATAGCTCAGATTTCCTTCTCAACTCCCCAACTCCCCATCCATTTATCCCTTTCCTCTGTGGCAATTTTAATCTCTTGATCTCTAAATTGTGTATCTGCCTTTCTAAGTAGCTATGTTTCAGACTTGAAGACCAGAATTATATCTCAACTTTAAAGTCCCAGAATCTCATAAAAATCTATCCACTTAACCAACCATTTTATCAGCTGTCCCAGAACTACATGCTGTTGTTGGTTCTGCTCACCAATAAATCTTATTTCTTAAGCAGCCTCCATTTTATTCCCAGTTTGGAACTGGACCTGATTTCAACACTGTTTTATTTGAACCCCTATCAGCAGACAAATAAAGTGCTAGTCTATCATATTATCCCAATCTTATTTTATCTTTAATACAAATATTACAAGGATTTATTATTGTAGTAATATCTTATAACCTTTACAATCTCTACAGTCTTAATGAAATTCTTTAAAAGTTCCAATGTATAATATATCTTTGTTTATAGTTGTGAGGAGAAAAGAAGCTTGAAATTCTGGGAAAGAAAACTTGAAAAATCCAGATAGCAATAACTTTCCCAAGCACTATATGACTTTGCTGTTCACTAACATTTCTTCCTTTTAAGATTAACAAACTTTATAATATAATTTAATAAGATTAGAATGTGGCTAATAACTATGTAAGCATATTTCATTCTATTCACATATGGAATTTATTTTTACTTTATTCCTTATCATATATGGTTTAGCAGATGAGCAAACATAGTAAAACTATATTAGTACTACAACTGAAATTTGTCATCTAATTTTCTTATGCTGTGAAAGAGGAAACACTTGTTTTTTACATTCCTTCGTAATATGTGTTCAAGTTCATTTTTGGGAAAGATGCTGTGATTAGGACAACTAAGAATGGTCTAATATTAGTTTTTAAATTTAATCAATGAATCTAAAATTCTTCCTTCCTTCTTACTACTGTGTTTTATGAACCAGGCCCTTTCAATTTTGCCAGGGTATTGCAATGCCGAAGACCCAGGAGCAAAGTCGTGATTTCAAGCAACAAGCCAAGATGTGTGGTGAATTGGACTTCTTAGAATGATATGTAAAGGCTGACTGACAAGATGTTTAGCAATGGTATTGTTGTTAGGGATTAGTATGGGTGACAGCAACATGAGAATAATAAGGCTTCCACTCTTGGTAGCAATCAGAACCTCCAGTAAATCAGATCAGGATGAGACAATCATGGATGCCCGGACTTAGAATAGAATAGAATTCAGACCCATTTCTTTCTGAATACATAAAATATTGTTCTGTAAAAAATATATATCAGAATTTAGCTGAATTTGATCCATCTTCTTACTTTATATCCTTATAATTTCTAGTAATATTTCCAGTAAAAATATGTTTTATTTCTCAGGATCGCAAAGTCGGTTCACATTGTTGGTGCATGCTTTACAAATATGCATTCCTTTTCTGAAGGCAATTTGTATGCAGCAGCCTTCTGAGCAATCATTAAATTCAGGAATGCAATCTATTTCTGTGATTCCTTTTAGAATAGCAAGTAATAGAATTGTTTTTTTTAAAAAAAGAACTAAGATTTTCAAAAATGCAGATTGGTAACTAAAATTATAGAATATCACACACTGCTTTAATTCCCAAGTATGTTAATGTGGCCTTAATATCTTTGGCCATAGCATCTATAATCTCACTCTTAAAACTGCATATATTAGATTAAGCCTTGTACTATGCGATATAGTCAGTTACTATCAGATGTATCTTACTGTTATGAAGAAGAACTTATTAAACACTTCAGCTTGATAATTTAAGAGCTTCCACAAAAAGAAGTATAATAATTCATTTATATTTTCTCTGGGAAAAGTCATATAAGGAGAAAATTCAGATGGAGAAAAAAAGCTCTTTCCCCCCCGCAGAGAACTCATTTTGCTCATCAAGCATTCAGTTTACACATTACTAAATTTAAAAAAGCAACGTTACAGTGTTATACATATTCTTTTTCTGCCTTTTCTGCAATTATCTAATAAGGGATATAACAATGAATTTAGCTTTCTTTCTTTAATGATATAATTGGTATAAATGTTTATTTTAAAGTGCAATGCCAAAAGAAATATACAGGAAAAGGAAATAATTTTTGCATATTTAATTATGGAATAATAAGAAAAAGGTGCACATACAAGTTGTATTTAAACTGACCACTGTTCTTCTAAGGTGTTATTATTGTGCATTGTATTTATACTAGATAGGTGTCACACCTTAAGACAGTTTATATATAACCCTCCTTCCTCTAATTTTATCTTCACAAACAACTATCTTTAATAGGGCTGAAAATAGGGCTGAAAATGAGTATCTGTCCCAATCACCAGTCATCTTGGATAATCATATCATAAAATGAAGTTGGTTTTCTAAGTTACCCTCACATCTACTTGTCCATCATCTTATTGAACCTCTTTAAGGAAGTGTGCTCACTACCTTTCCCATAATTCATTCCACGTTCATGATTAAAACTAGGCATTCCACTGTTGTTAATTACAGAAAGCTTTTTCTCAATATTTAGTTGAAATTTGTCATTCCGAAAATTTAAAAAAATACATGCAACTGGAATTATTGATTCAATAATTATTGAATTATTGAATTACTTTCTGTGTGTCATGTCTTCAGCATATTTTTTTAAAAATAGTATCATATGTCATTAAATTTTCTTTTTTTCAAAGTTAACTATAACCATTTACCTTAGTGTGTCCTCATCTGACTTTGTTTCCTCTCTACTGATCATCCTGGTTGCCCTTCTCTTGAAATAATGTGGCATCTAAAACTAAGTATGTAAGAGACCAAATTTCAGGCTAAAAACTGGAAGACCATGATGTTACAAAGCCAACTGGGTATCCTTGGGTCTCTCTCTCTCTCTCTCTCTCTCTCTCTCTCCCTCCCTCCCTCCCTCCCTCCCTCTTTCTCTCTCTCTCTCTCTCTCTCTCTCTCTCTCTCTCTCTCTCTCTCTCTCTCTCTCTCTGCCTCAGGACAATGGCAACCACTTCTGAAATCCTACCAAGAAAGCTGCAGAGATTTGTCTAGGCAGTAACCAGAAATCAACACTATCTCAAAAACAAAAACAAGTATAGTACTCAAACTGGGATATATGTGTATGCAAATAGAAATCTATTACAAAGCTCAGCAAATAGAAATTTGATCTATTTTGCATTTGTTTCCATTATATTTCATTTTGTGATTTTGAGCAGTTTTCACAGCACATAACAGAGAGAACATTCAGCCTATATCTGTCAGAATATAATCTGATATATAATTGATATAATCAAGTGAAGACAAGCTACATAAAGCCTGCAGTATTCTTACAATTTGCCAACAGTTACCTGGTTTTTTAAAAAGTAAAATGAGATGAAGTTAAATTTACAAGGCTTGCTCTTAACAAGTCCATGCTGACAGTGATGAGATCATTGTTTTCAAGCTGCTTACAGAGTACTCATTATTTCACTCTAGATCAGGGGTGTCAAACTGGCGGCCCGTGGGCCAGATGTGTCATGCGCAAGCCACGCCCACCCTGGCTCCGCAATAGGTCACGTGACACGATCAAGTTTGACACCTGTGTTCTAGATTCTTTCCTGCTACTAGTACTAGAATAATTGTTCTGTAGTTCTGTGGTTTCCTGGGTTTTTGTTTTTCCTTTATGAAGAGAGGAAAATGTTTGTTTTCCTCCAGGATATCTCCCAGTATAGCTCTTCCTATGAATACATTTAAGAACAAGACTATAACAAATAGCAGAATTTAGCCTGATAGGGATTTATATATTTCTGGCCAGTGCTAAAAAAGCAGAAGTGTTTCTATGGCAGCATGTCTTGATATATTGTCAAATGAAAATGTGATAATTATGTATGTAGCTTTTCTCAAGGTCAGTTGTGTTTTTCAACTTTCTTATATAAGATAATAGGCTGTGCATGATAAACATTTTTGGCATAGTGATTGGTCTCAGTGATTCCACGTTGCAGAGCATCTAGTGAAACCTGGCTTATTCAGGCCACAAGAAGCCTGGGGGAAATGCTGTGCACTCAATGAAGCCTTAATTCTTCTAAAATATTCGGAGGTTTGTTCCTGAAAAGGGAAGCAAAAATGATCATGGAATCTGAAGCAATTTCCCTATGAGAAAAAAGACAAATAAGGAACTGGTATTATAGAAGTAAAAATATTATTTGCATGGCAAATATTATATTGCAGTGTTCCAATATTTGAGGGGCTGCCACAAAGAAGAAGAGGTCAACCTATTTTCCAAAGCACCAGAAGGCAAGACAAAAAACAATGGATAGAAACTAATCCAGGAGAGAAGCAGTGCAGAACTGAAGAGAAATTTCTTAACAGTGAGAACAATTAACCAGTGGAACAGCCTGCCTTCAGAAGTTGTGGGTGCTCCATCATTGGAGGTTTTTGAGACTGGACAGCACTTGTCTGAAATGGTATAGGGTCTCCTGCTTGAGCAGGGGGTTGGACTAGAAGACCTCCAAGGTCCCTTCCAACTCTGTTATTCTATGTTCTATATAAATTATGTGAAAAAAATAAATGAAAACCTTTCCCCATTTTTATAATATTAGAAGTCAAAATCATTCACTGAAGCCAAACTGAAGGAATTCAGAACCTCTAAAAAGGAAATATTTTACATATTACACTAATGTCATTGCATTTACCATAAGGCATGGTCATATAGGATATTGTTGATCTCTCTCTGTCTGTCTGTCTGTCTGTCTGTCTCTCTCTCTCTCTGGATAGTGCAATTCTTTAGCTTTGATTCCAAAATTGTGTTTAAGAATACACATAATCAGAAGCACAGCACATGTCTGTAAGTCTTCACAATAGCTGTGTCTTTCATAGGATAGCAGAGTTGCATCAGAAATATACAAGTATACGCTACATGAATTCTAGCATTGTCAAGTCACCACTATCTCATCACTGAAAGATCCTTTTAGTGCAAGAATTCCATGTCAATGTTGTTTGGTCCAGGTTAATATAAGCTATCTCTTCAGATTGGAGCAATACATGCCAATTAACATTGGTTCTACTTCTGCTAGTGACATACAGTAGAATATATTATGTTATATGGCTTATTACATTACAATTTCTTAAAATGGTTATAAATAGCAAATCATGCAGTGGATCTTCCTCTACCAGACTTTAAAATCCGGAAAAATAGTAGTACCGGTAAATGAAACCATATGCTGATGGCCAGAACATTTAAAATGATTAGTTTTCTATTAAGGAAGAATCAAGAATATCTGATCCGTGAGTAGAACTAACCAGGCTTTTCTCTTTATAGCTGACAGGCTGCTACTTTCTGGATATTGTCATTTTTGTCAACTAAAAAAAAACAAGGGCTGGCTAATGCAAAGAACAAATATTTTATCCATTTTTACTCCTGTCATTACTGTATAACATAGTCTTTTGATACTCTGGAGAAAGATAATAAATTTGGTCTTTATTTGGATTAAATATTTAATATTGGGTAGTATTCATCAGTTCCTGCAGAAATACTTTGTTTCATCATCAGCAAACAACAAAGCAGCATTTGTGCTGAAGACAAATCCCAATTATGATTGCCAGGTGGAGAGACAGATGGTCCCTCTGAAGGCAAAATGATCTGATCCTTAAGGTTTTTTCCTTCTTCTTTTTCTTCTTTATATCAAATTATGACGACCCATGTAATAACAGACCTAGATCTTTAAAGCAGAAAAGAGAACGAAAGTCGTCTTGATATAAAATATAGGATGTAGCAACAATAGTAAGTTACAATGCTACAATCCTGGATGTGCCTATCCATTATTTAGGTCACAACACGTTTCTTGCTTTATCCATCTGAACATCTGTTCTTTAATGCTGAAATGTAATAAATACTCATCAACAAAACACTGGCTTTCAGATCCACTATTTATACTAATTTTCTTAGAAATGTTTATATATATATTCTATAGATATTCAACATTATAGATAAGGCTATACTGTTTTAGTGAAGTGTATTATAAAGTTCAGTATGTAGAACTTGACATTGGACTGTATGGGTCCAATTTCTATCTGAACGAAAGAAACACAAAGCTCAGATTTCCAGGTGAGGTATGGTGAACTGAAGGCAGCTCTATAATAGTGGAGATAACAACTGTGTCAAAGACCAAACAACCAGTAAGTTGACTGGTTCCTTGGAACCTCTTGAGATAATGAATGGATGGGAGATTGTCTACAAGTTCTCCGAATAGCTGCTCCTTGCAAGGACACTGCTGGACAATGGTTTCCCATTGGTTTGAGCACCAAGCAATGATGGGATCTGCTGTCGTGCTTGCAAGCCTTTAAAGAATACAAGGTTTGCAAGCCTCACTTTCTAGCCATTTTTGGAAATTGCTTATTAACTGTCTTCAAGCTCTAATAGCTTTAAGATTGACAAGTCTGAAAAGTCCTACTTGAATGACAAGTTTGAAAAGTCTTCATAGGGCAAGTTTATCTTCAGGTCTAAATAAAATAAAAATTAATTAAAAGCTTAAGAGCATAACATATTTGAAATAAAGAGCAAAATGTTAAATAAGATTTTGATTTTATTTAACAGATCTTTTTGGCTATTATAAGCCATAACAAAGATACATGATGGACTACAGATTCTGTGAAGAAAAAGAAATTACAAGCCTGTTCTTGATGTGAATTAATACTGGGACTTACAAAATAACACAAAACTAAAATTATGGTATTGGAAATATTAAAGGAAATTTGAACAATGTTTATTTCTATGGATAAGGAGGAATGACAAATATGGAACAAATTTTATTGGACAAGACATAAAAAGTATAGAATTTGGAACTACAAATGACAGGCTAAGAGAATGATTTATCGGATATATAAAAGAAAATGGCTGAAAGAGAAATGCAAATGATAAACCAAGAGAATGACCAATTTTTGTACTGGATCTACAAAATAGGCATCCCCACACTTCTTCTTCATCTTCTTGTGCCATATCCATTATTGGACGTTGGCGATCATGTTGGCGATCCTGTTTTTATCAGCAGCCACACGAAAAAGTGCTGCTGAGTTTTGTTCAAACCAGTCCCTTAGATTTTGAAGCCATGATGTTCTTCTTCTGCCTGGACCTCATTTGCCTTCAATCTTTCCCTGGAGGATTAAATGGAGTATGCCGTATTTTTCAGGGTGTCGCATCACATGTCCGAAATATTCTAACTTTCGTTTTTTAATTGTTTTGATGATTTCCCTTGGCTTTCCCAGGCGGCTTATCACCTCCTCATTTCTGATCTTGTCAACCCAGCTTATATGTAACAGCTGCCTGTAAATCCACATTTCAAATGCTTCTAGTCTCTTCAGGTGGCCTTCTGTCAGAGACCAACTCTCTACTCCATAGAGCAGGATAGAAAAAATATAACATCTGACAAGCCTGATTTTCAGTCTTAGGCTTATGTCGTGACTGCAGAAGACCTTTTTCATTTTGAAGACTGCTGTTCGAGCTTCCTCTATCCTTTACTTCAGTGTTCATGTCCCAGCTTTCATGTAAATTAGAACCGAGGTGCGTGATCCTTTCAACTTTTTCTAGTGGTATTCCTTCTGAATTTATTGGTGGTAAGTTAACGGGTTGTTTGCTGACGACCATGATCTTGGTTTTTGAGGTGTTAAGCTTCAAGCCATATTTTCCAGATATTTCGGTGACTCTGTTGATGAGGAGCTGAAGGTCTTCATGCTTACTGGCAAGCAGAACTGTATCGTCAGCATATCTTAAATTGTTGATCCAAACACCATTTACTTTGATGCCAGCATCGATGTTCTCCAGTGCCTCGTTGAAGATTGACTCAGAGTAGATATTGAACAACAGTGGAGACAGAATACATCCCTGTCTGACCCCTCTTCGTATTTCTGCATCAGCTGAGTATTTTTGGCCTAGTCTCACATTTGCTACCTGATGCCAATATAGATTTTTTATGATTTGGATGTCTTTGTCATCTAGTCCCCCTTGTTTCAGGATTTCTAATAGTTTGCTGTGTCTTATTTTATCAAATGCTTTTTCAAAATCAATGAAGCACATGTAAACACTGTGATTGACATCTCTACAACGCTGTAGAAGAACTTGAATGCTGAATAGCACATCTCGTGTACCAAGATTGTTTCTGAAACCAAATTGTTTGTTACCTAGACGCTCCTCAATTTTGTTGTATATGTGTGAATTATTCTCAGGAATATTTTCAGGGCATGACTCATTAAGCTTATTGTTCTGTATTCGGTACACTTCTTTGCGTTTATTTTTTTGGGGATTGTCACAAAGGTTGATTTTAGCCAATCATTTGGTATCTTTCCTGTTTCATATATTCGATTGAAGAGTAAAAAATTCTTCCCATTGTCTTCCAGCAATTTTAAAATTTCTACTGGGATATCATCAGGCCCTGTGGCTTTTCTTGTTTTTGCTATTTTTATTGCATGTTCAACCTCCTCCATAGTGATGTTTGGTCCAGTTGTTATACTTCCCATATCTATATCATCCCTAGTGTCCTCAAAAAGTTCTTCAATATATTCCTTCCATCTTTTTAGTTTTTTGTCCTCATCTAAGATAATTTCCCCCTCTTTGTCAACTAAGTTGTTGGTTTTCTTTTTGTAGAGGCCTGCTGCTTTTTTCACTTTTTTGTGTAAATTGAAATTATCATGCATACGTTCTGTCTCTTCTATTTCCTTGCATCTCTTTGCAAACCACTTTTCTTTTACCAGTCGAATTTTTCTTCTAATTGTTTTCTGCAATTCGTTGTATTTTTCTTTGTTTTTATTTTTATAAGATCTTCTTTCATCCATGAGATGAAGAATTTCCTCTGTCATCCACTGTTGTTTCTTGTGGTACCCCTCTCTCTGTTTTGAATTTGTTACCTCTACTATTGCATTTTTAAATTTATTCCAGTTCACTTCTACATCTTCATCATTCAGGTTGTTGGTTTCCCTTAAATGATTTTCTAGTTCTTCTTTAATCTTACCTCCATGTTTAATGATGAAGTCTCTGTCAATTCTTGGTTTAGCAGGGTTCGGAGTTTTCATCCTTTTTAGTTTCAGCTGGACTTCAGCAAGTAGTAGATTATGATCGGATGGTACATCTGCACCTGGGTATGTCTTTACTGATTTTACTGAGTTTCTAAATCTTTTGTTTATTGTAAAATAGTCAATTTGGTTGCTTACTACATTATTTCGTGTATCTGCTGGTGATCTCCAAGTGTAGAGGCGTCTTTTGGGCAACTTGAAAAAAAGTATTCATCACACATTGCCTATGTTCCTTGCAGAAGTCTACAAATCTGTCACCTCTACCATTTCTGGTTCCTAAGCCAAAGTTTCCAACTACAGGAGCATCACTTCCTTCTCCCACTTTTGCATTGAAGTCCCCCATGAGTATTGTGATATCATTACTTTTTAGGGTTTTCAGTATACTGCTTATATCTTCGTAGAACTTCTCTAAATCCTCCTCATCGCTGTCAGCTGTGGGAGCGTAAACTTGTATAACATTCATATTTACTGGAGTACTATTTATTTGGATCATCATCACTCTATTGGAAACAGGAATAAAGGACTTGATGCATTTATTTACAAGATTGTTTACGATTATAGCTACTCCATTTTGATGGTGTTTGCTATTCTCACCAGAGTAGTAGATAGTATAATTTCCTATTCTACACATTCCATTTTCCGGCCAGCGCATTTCACTCACTCCCAACATCCCCACACTGGGGAAATAAATCAAAAGAAAGAAGGAAAAAGAAAAGAAAAAAAATATAATAAATATAATAAAGAAGAAGAAAAGAAATATATAAAGAAGTGACTTCAAACCTTCATCACAAGTATAAAAAATGTAAAAACTCCTCATATTCTGTAAGGTTAAATAGGTATCTCTTGATCCCATGTCCCATCGCTTATCAATAAGCAAATGCATAAAACATCAACTTTTTCCATTCTGTTCTCATTCTGTAAGTTTACTTTGCCTTACTTTTTACTACTGTAATTAAAATCCTTAATAAAAAATACATTAAAAAGGAAGGAACATAAATTTCTAGAACATTACTATATCCAGAAAAGTCTCAAATATGCACACTTTTCAGACTTGGTTCTTGGTTTTCTAATTGCCTTCTTATTAAGTGCATATAGCATACCAAAATAATTTTGAAGTCTTGGTGTTCAGTGGCAGAATACCTCCTTTGGGTATAGATATTTTCAAATTCAGTCTTAGCTATCTATTGAAAAGCAGTTGCCTAGTATACAGTAGCTAAGATACCATTAGTCAAGGCAGACATGTAATTACAAGTCTGATCTAACATGAAATACTTCCTATTGGTTTAATTCCCATTTAATCATTTGGTCAATAAATAGAAATACATGAAGAATTTGTACTTCATTAACTATTTTTAAATCTTTATAAGATTCTGTCTGCACCTATTTTACTGGCTCTTTAATGCCAGAAGCTTACAAAGAAAAGGAAAGTCTACCTCTGTGCCCTCCTAAATGGTTATTCTAAGCCTGCCATGCTATCTGTGTCCCTTGGCAACCTCCAAAATAATAAAATAAAATGTAGTTCAACCACCATACAAAAGCTGCCAATTTTTGATTTACAATCTCATTAACTGGTTTTACCAACATGTTGAATCCTGAACTAACCAAATGAGATAGATCTGTAAGTCATTGTTGTTGTTGTTAGTTGCGAAGTCATGTCCGACCCATCGTGACCCCATGGATAACGTTCCTCCAGGCCTTCCTGTCCTCTACCATCTTCTGGAGTCCATTTAAGCTCACGCCTACTGCTTCAGTGACTCCATCCAGCCACCTCATTCTCTGTCGTCCCCTTCTTCTATTGCCCTCAATCTTTCCCGGCATTAGGCTCTTCTCCAGTGAGTCCTTCCTTCTCATTAGGTGGCCAAAGTACTTGAGTTTCAGCTTCAGGATCTGGCCTTCTAAAGAGCAGTCAGGGTTGATCTCCTCTAGGATTGACCGATTTGATCACCTTGCAGTCCAGGGGACTTGCAGGAGTCTTCTCCAGCACCATAGTTCAAAGGCCTCAATTCTTTGGCACTCAGCCTTTCTTATGGTCCTTTCACAGCCATCTGTAAGTCATACTAAACCACAAATGCCAGCTAAAGTTAAAACTAAACCAGCTTACTAGGTTGTGCAGTCCTAATTGCTACATTCTTTAACTGTTCTTATTAATATAATATAATATAATATAATATAATATAATATAATATAATATAATATAATATAATATAATATAATATAATATAATATAATATAATATAATATAATATAATATAATATAATATAATATAATATAATATAATATAATATAATATAATATAATAATATTAATATAATATTAATTAATATTATAAAATTTCAACTGTTCACATCCACTGGCACTTCCTTTCAAGAAATGCCCCACATGGATCTGTGAGATCAGACAAATAGTGTCCTAATAATTTTTCAAATGATGACTGATATTCTCAGTTTAAAAATGTGAATTTAACTGAACATTGTCAGTAGTACAACTTATGAGTTTCTTAAATTCTAAAATATATTTTTTGTATTTAGGACTGCAGTGGTGTGCTTGGTATCAGTACTTAAATCTTCTCAAGTGAAAAGCAGATTGTCACCTAAACTCATCCATCCATAATATATATAAGACAGTTGGCCACACAATCTACTGAGCTGATACAGAAACTGGATTTTGCTGGAGAAAAAAAATTATACACCATTCTAAATAGTAGTTCATAGATTTGAACAAGTGCATGCTAGCAAAATCATTTGTATCTAAAAGAAAAGGATTTCCCTCTCACATATTTTTACTTTTTTCTTTGCTTAAGAAAATTAACTCCTTTGGAATGCTCCCATTTTTCACATCAGGTACAGAACAGTACAACCATGGCGTTGTTCTTCACTTGTTGCATAGCTTGACTTTTTTTGTCGTAACAGATCATAAACATTCAAAGAGCTTTTTCCAAGAGATTCCTGAAACAGTGATATCTGGACTTGCATATAGTCCATACAGACAATTTTTTTTTTTTCTGGAAACACATCAAGGTCTCTGTAATAAAAACACAAATATCTTCCTGACCAGATCCTGAAAGTTGACAAATCCACTAAAACAGTGACAGGGCTATGTCTTCTTCTTTATTTTCTGATTCTGGAGTGATAATCAGAATAATTCTTTTATACAGCATGGAAGAAATCCATCAAATCATCTTGAGAGGATAAAACATACATACAGCAGCATACATGGAGCAGGGTAGTGGTGGTGGTCATGATACAAATCAAGATGATGGTTGCAACAGAACAATCAAAGCTCCACCCTTTTTGTATACGTTGCATGTATATACAAAGGGGCGTGGTTTTGATTCTGCTGTCATGAGTACCATTTTTACTTTATGACCGCTACTGTAGAAGCATGCTAACTTTGGTGTAAATCTGTGCTGCAATTTTCAAAAGACATTTTGACCATAGCAATATCTTTCTGTGATCTCAGAGTCCCTAGTAATCCTTAGCTAGTAAAATTGTATTAAGTATTTTCTTCATCCTCAGTTTCTGCCACATACCGTGTTTTCCCGAAAATAAGATGCAACCGGAAAATAAGCCCTAGCATGATTTTTCAGGATGCTCGTAATATAAGCCCCACCCCCAAAATAAGCCCCAGTTAAGATTGTAAGCCAGACAGACACATTTAGTACCGTATTCCCCCCAAAATAAGACCTAACCGGAAAATAAGCCCTAACGGATCTTTTGGAGCAAAAATTAATATAAGACCCGGTCTTATTTTAGGGGAAACAAGATAGTAGTGGTATCAGAATGGGAATGAGGGCAGAAAGTTAAGCTTATAAAAATAAACGACTACAAGAAGAAATTTCACATACATATGGTAGTTAAAATTTAGCAGAATAAAAAAGAGAAACTAATGGGACTTTCAGTCTGTTGCAATCTTTGTTCTGTCGCATTATGCTGCATTCAGAGAGCTAAGAATACCTACGATGTCTTAGTTCCCTGAATGCCAGTGTAACCCAATGGGACTTTTAGTCTGTTGCAATCCTTAGTACCAGTGTTCAGGGATCTAACAGACTAAAAGTCCCATTGGGTTACATTGGCATTTGGGGAGCTAAGACATCCTGGAATCCTTAGCTCTCTTAATGCAGCGTAATGCAACAGAGCAAAGGATTGCAACAGACCGAAAGCCCCACTGTGTTATGCTGACATTTGAGGAGTTAAGGATTGCAATGAACCAAAAGCCCCGTTGTATTACACTGGCATTTGGGGAGCTAAGAAGAAATTGTGCTGATTTATGATGGCTAGGTAAAGGATTACAAGGAAAACAAAACTAGCAGGATTTCTTCTCAATTGTGCCATGTGGCCAGCAAGGGAGAGGCCTTCTCTACCCTGACTTACTGAACTCTGGATATCTTTGAAAGGTAAGTGAGCTAATGGTGATGGAGAGGGATGGGGAGGAGTGCGTGGATCCTGGTATGTTGGCAAAGCAGGCCCAGTGTAAGGACCCACCTCAATTTACATCTTAAGAAGACAGAACTCTTGGAACGTTTCTTCCAACAGGAAACTTTATTAAGAAAAACTGACTGAAGGCATGCTAGATAGGATCTGAGGGACCCCACTGACCAATTCAATGTTTTAAAGTGTTCCCAGGCAGCCCCACTCCACATTCCTTCCGGTCAATTCAAATTTGGCAGATGGTTGGGTGTTAAATCCATCGGATCCCAAACGTTGCAATCTTCCCCCCCTTTTTCCTTGCTGCCGGTAAAAGGAGGCTTCATAGGGAGTGAGATCAAAGGCTGATGGCCACATTGTTATGGTTAGTACTCTCGAAGGGAATCCACAGAGGATGTTACTTTGTAGTTGAAAGGGGGAATGCCAGTCATAAACACCCGTGTTTACTCCCCCCCCTTTGTAGTATGACAGAATCCAGAAGAGAGTAAGAATTGGGTTTTCTCAGAGTAGTTAGCTAGAAATAAAATATAATTGGATTCTGACACCCAGTGCCTCTAGACCCAGCAGGTCAGGATGGGAGGGTTAATAGGTGGGTGGGTGTGGTGCAGCATTTCTGTGGTCGGTCATAAGAGTGAATGACCATGGAGGGTGCTGCAGGGTCATAACATTGAAATGGATATGTATTTAGCTTTTTGCGGGGTTGTAACTTTGAACGTTTGTTAAATGGCCTGTTGTACCTCAAGGATTACATTTCAAATGTGAACGGAATACATATGATACCTGTTAGATATCTGAAATAGTAACTATATACAAGAAAACCACACATATAGAAAAAGAAAAAGATATTGTATAAGCAGAGCAGAGCAGATAGCATCTACCAATCATACCTAAGAGATCAGAAAGATGAACAAATGGAAATAGGTACAATTTAATAAAGTAAAAAAAAATCAATGTATATTGCATACAAATTAACAATGAGGCAAAATAAGTTTTAGCACTGAATGAATGATGAACAAATATGGGCCAGAGAAATCAAACATAAATTAAATATGCAAAGGAAAAATGTAACATATGATTTACATGTAATTATGAATACCAGTTGAAAAACTACAAAGAAAAAAAATGTCAATTACATAGGGATAGTGAAAGCATTTCATACTGGTGCAGGCAGCATTTAAAGCAGAAATACTCATGCTTTAATGCCAATCAGACACTACTTGCTCCCTTTAAACATTGCCCCCATGCTGCATTAATGTCTGCCTACCACTTTAGAGAACAGGAATAATGAATTAGATTTTAGAAAAATAAAATAATTTAAGCAATAGGAAGGCACTATAGCTGTCTTCTAGTCAAATGGATGGAAAAATAGAAAACACTTCAAAAGAATAATCTGTACTTTCTTTCTACCTGAGAGCTAGAGATAGTGTTAGCAATAGCGACAACGAGAGAGAGAGAGAGAGAGAGAGAGAGAGAGAGAGAGAGAGAACCATTTTTATAAGAATTGTCCCTTCTTAAAAACTCCTAGTGAATTTCTCTTCCCCTCAGAAATCATATTATGTTTCTCCAATTTTGCTGCCCTGAGATAGTTCTATTATTTATTACAGTGTAATGCTTTATGAAATTATGACATCTTAACAATAACAGGTATGCAGTTGGATGCTTTGAGTATCACACATGCTAATACAAAGCTAATGGGTTAAGGACAATGTGACCTAGTAAAGCTATGTGTCATATTCTGAGAGTTATTGAGATGAATTAAAAATGGACGAAGTTATTCATGCAAATCATAGTCTGGAAGTAGCATTCCTTGACATAGATATGTCAGATGAGACATTCACAATGCTTGGACTTAATTTTGACTTCCATTTGCTTGCTATCACCTTTTATATCATTTACACATGATACATCAGTCATTGGTCTCATTTGAGACAGTGATGAGTCTGCATATAGATGGGAAATTGAACAACAGATGGAACAATATGGAGTTGAACATGCTTAAAATTGTAGAGATGAGAGTGGATTTAGGAGGAGCCCTCCTATTCTACCACCTGTTACAGTGGTGGGATTCAGCCAGTTAGCACCAGTTCGGCAGAACCAGTAGCTAATTTTTTGTTGCCCAGGCCCAGAATGGACTTTTGGAAGCAGCATCCACACAGAGAACTGGTTGTTCACATATTTGAATCCCACCACCGACCTGTTACTATATTTGACAGCGCATCATCAGCAGCAGAATCCTGCAAGTTTTGGGGTTCTATAATCTCCCAGCATTTGAAATGGACACCTAACATCAGAACCAATATTAAAAAAGTACAACAAGGAAGTTCAGACTGCCTCGGGAACTGTTCACTCAGTTCTACAGAGGAATTATTGAGTCTGTCATTGTACCTCTATAACTGTCTGGTTTGGTACAGCAACCAAACAGGACAGATATAGACTCCAACAGATAGAACTGCAGAAAAAACAATTGCAACTAGCCTGCCATCCATTGAAGACCTGTATATTGTGCAGATCAAAAGGAGGGGTAAGAAAATACCTACAGATCCCTCACATCCTGGACATAGACTGTTTCAACTCCTCCCCTCTGAACACCACTACAGGGCATTGCATGCCAAAACGACTAGACACAAGGATAGTTTTTCCTCTCGTGCCATCAGTCTGCTGAACACCTAATTCTATTTGTCTTATGTTTAAGTATATTTATGTATGTTGTATGGTATTATTATTATTATTATTATTATTATTATTATTATTATTATTATTATTATTATTATTATTATTATTATTATTATTATTATTATTATTATTATTATTATTATTATTATTATTATTATTATTTTCTTTACTACCTCCTCTTATTTGTATTATTATTATTATTATTATTTTCTTTACTACCTCCTCTTATTTGTATTATTATTATTATTATTATTATTATTATTATTATTATTATTATTATTATTATTATTATTATTATTATTATTATTATTATTATTATTATTATTATTATCATTATCATTATCATTATCATTATTATTATCATTATTATTATTATTACTCTGTTGTTTTGCATGTACACTGAGAGTGTCATGGTTCTGATAGATGAAACCCATCAAAAGAACTTCAAGGCAAAATTCTTCCTTAAAGAACATTTATTCGGGAAACAAAGTATCAGCACTACATAGTTGAACCCAAAAACTAAATTCCCTTCCCCCAGATACAAAGTAACAAAGTACAATTGCCACCCTTAATGAACTGTCATAAATCACATTCCCCAATTAGAGAAAAGCGCGGGCTTCCTCCCCAGCATCTCAGCCCGCCAAAACGTTATCAGCTTGTCCTTGGGTTCCCACAGCAGTGTTATCATTATGATTAGCTGAGCTTTCATTCCAACCCCCCTCCCTGCTGCACCTGATTCCTAAAAGCAAGAAAAAGCATAGAAAAGGAGAAGAGAAAATGGCTGCATTTTCATCAGTTGTCAAAGCGGGAACATCCAATGTTAGCAGCGTTGACAGAGAGCTTGGCAAATAAAGTATTCTATTCTGTTCTGTTCTGTTCTGTTCTATTCTCCTTCACAAAAATGGTGTATTTATCTACAGATTTGTGAGGGCAAGAAACATGATTCTAAGCATGATTTCTAATAAAGATAACTTCATATTCTCATCTTAATTGAAGCACTCAAAAGTATAGAAGACAATATAATATTTCTGACTAAAACCATGCATTCATTTTAATGCAAAGAAATATTTCTTTCTACATAGAAGCTATAATTTAATTGGCATCTGCTTTTTTTTATTACTTCAGATAATGATTTGAAGGTATTTCCCATGATTTCTAATGTTAGGGATTTATGAAGAAAGGATACTAGTAGATAATATACATGAAATAAAACTTTGCTTTATATGTTTATTTTTATTACTTTTCAAGATTTAAGAAAGACATTTCTATGACTATTGACTCAACCAGCTTTTGGAGGGGAGTGGGAAAGGGGGAGGAGAATGACTATGTCATATTGGAATTCAGTATAATGCAAACACAAGCAATAGAACATAATCAAACCAGTGTCTTAGATTTTAAAAGAATTGATTTTAACAAATTTGGAGAAAGCTTAGAAAGGATTCCATGGATGAAAATCTTAAAGGGGAAAACAACTCAAGAAGCTTGGGAAACTCTGAAAAATATGATTATAAAAGCCCAATCCAGGTCAACACTACTGAAAAAAAAAACAAGAAACCCAAGAAGAAACCAGCATAGTTACACAAAGAACTCTCTGATAAACTGAAAGACAAAAAGGATAAGTACAAAAAGAGGGACAGAGAACTAAGGCAGAATATCAACAAATTGTCCAAACTTGCAAAAAATAAGTCAGGAAAGCTCAGAAGGAAGTAAAGCTTGCAACAAATGTAAAAAACAATATAAAAAGAAGAAGAAAGTCAAGGAAACAACTGGTCCAATAATGGGAGAAGAAAGCAAGGAAGTAACGGGCAGTAGAGAGAAAGCAGAGCTGCTTAATCCATTATTTGCTTCTGTCTTCATGTAAAAAGATAATACAGCCCATCCTGTCAAAAATATAACCATAAAAGACAGGCTAGGAATACAAATTAAAATAAGCAAAAAAATGGTGAGAGACCACCTGTCTGCTCACCAGGACCTGACAGATTACAAAGGGGGAAAAAATAGATCCAGGAAACTACAGACCAATCAGCCTGATCTGGGAAGATCCTGGGAAAAATAATCAAGCAACAGATCTGCCAACACCTAGAAGCAAGCAAAGTTAAAATCAGAAGCCAACATGCATTTGTCAAAAATAGATCATGCCAAACAAACCTTATTTCATTCTTTGACAAAGTGACTAAATTAGTGGATCAGCAAAATGCGGTGGACATAGTATTCTTGGATTTAAGTAAGGCATTTGACAAAGTAAACCACAACCTACTTCTTGGTAAGCTAAAAAATGTGTGATAGACAGCATCACCATAAGATGGATTTGTAACTGGCTAAATCGCACTCAACCTATGTGTTCTGTCCCAGCCTACGTACGTCCTTGTTACTTCACAAAGACAACCCCTCTTTTAACAGTAGGCTGGAAAAACCAACCCTTTTTTATTTGATATACAGTTCTGATAATTTTCCCACAAAACAAAAGCAACAGAACACTTTTCCAACGGATAGTTGGTTCAAAAGCAAAACAGAGCACAAGTCAAACAAGAAACAATTCACAGGCAAAACAAACAGACCCTGATCCCTTGACACTGAAGTTCTTTGCAAGCGGTTGCCTTCAGCAACCAGCACTGCCCACACCTTCCCTTTTTATTAAGCAGCCCCAAGTCGTGGCTTCTCAATGCCTTCTCCTCCTCCCTTGGAGTTGCCGCATTGCCTCCCTCTGTCCTGTTCTAGTTAGCTGCCTTCGTTTGCGAGCGTCTATAATGTCTTCCAACTGTGAGTCCTCAGAGTCTGACTCATCTTCCCCGCACAGCTGAGTCTCATCCTGAGCACGATTGGAAGGGCCAGGCTCTTCATCCGATTGTAAGTCCTGTAACTCATCAGAGCCTTCCTCCGACTCTGATGGCTCTCCAAACCCCTCCTCCTCCTCCTCTTATTCCCCGGACTCAGCTGCCGGGTCCACTGGCTGGCATGGACTCACAACATTACGGTCCTAAATGGAACTACATCTAAATGGAAGGAAAGAAGCAGTGGGATACCCAAGGTTCCATTTTAGACCCACACCCTTTAACATTCCTTCATAAAGATGAGGGAATAGAGGAGAACTGGCAGGAATAGCCAACACTCCAGAAGATAGGCTTAAGATCAAGATGGATCTCAACAGATTTGAACACTGGGCCCTATCCTCAATGTGGTCCTCAATGGAACCGCATCTACATGGAGGGAAGTGTGCAGTGGGGTGCCCCAGGGCTCTCTTCTGGGCCCAGTGCTCTTCAACATCTTCATCAACGATTTGGACGAGGGGATAGATGGGGAATTCATCAAATTTGCAGACGACACCAAGCTGGCAGGAATAGCCAACACCCCAGAAGACAGGCTTAAGATACAGAAGGATCTGGACAGACTTGAACACTGGGCACTATCTAACAAAATGAAATTCAATGGTGAAAAAAGCAAGGCTCTACATTTAGGCAAGAAAAACCAAATGTACAGGTATAGGAGTACCTTGCTCAATAGTAGTAACTGTGAGAGGGATCTCGGAGTCCTAGTGGACAATCACTTAAATATGAGCCAGCAGTGTGCTGCAGCTGCCAAAAAAGCCAACACAGTGCTGGGCTGCATTAACAGAGGGATAGAATCAAGATCACGTGAAGTATTAATACCACTTTACAATGCCTTGGTAAGGCCACACTTGGAATACTGCATCCAGTTTTGGTCACCACGATGTAAAAAAGATGTTGAGACTCTAGAAAGAGTGCAGAGAAGGGCAACAAAGATGATTAGGGGACTGGAGGCTAAAACATATAAGGAACGGTTGCTGGAATTGGGTATGTCTAGTTTAATGAAAAGAAGGACTAGGGATGACATGATAGCAGTATTCCAATATGTCAGGGGTTGCCACAAGGAAGAGGGAGTCAAGCTATTCTCCAAGGCGCCTGAGGGCAGGACAAGAAGCAATGGATGGAAACTAATCTAGGAGAGAAGCAACCTGGAACTGAGGAGAAACTTCCTGACAGTTAGAACAATTAACCAGTGGAACAACCTGCCTTCAGAAGTGGTGAATGCTCCAACACTGGAAGTTTTTAAGAAGAGACTGGACAGTCATTTGTCCGAAATGGTGTAGGGTTTCCTGCCTGAGCAGGGGGTTGGACTTGATGACCTCCAAGGTCCCTTCCAACTTTATTATTATTATTATTATTATTATTATTATTATTATTATTATTATTATTATTATTATTATTATTATTATTATTATTATTATTATTATTATTATTATTATTATTATCCAAAAAAATGAAATTCAATGTAGAAAAAGTAAGGTTTTACACTTAGGCAAGAAAAATCAAATGTGCAGGTACAGATCAGGTGAAACCTGATTCAAAAGCAGTAATTGTGAGAAGGATCTTGGAATCCTAGTGGACAATCAATTAAATATGAGCCAGCAGTGTGCGGCAACAGACAAAAAAGCATATGCGATCCTAGATTGCATTAACAGAGGGATAGAATCAAGATCACATGAAGTATTAATACCACTATATAAAGCCTTAGTAAGACCACACTTAGAATACTGCATCCAGTTTTGGTCGCCATATTATAAAAAAAGATGTTTAGATCTTTAGCACCAGGAGGCATGACAAGAAACAATGGATGGAAATTAATCAAAGGGAGAAGCAACCTGGAACCAAGGAGAAATTTCCTAACAGTGAGAACAATGAACCAGTGGAACAGCTTGCCTTCAGAAGTTGTGAGTGCAATCTGACAAATTATTACCACCATTCTGTCCACTGCTGCTGACTTCTCATACTGTTGGTAGTTTACCTGACATTTTTTTTGCAAACTAGACATCTGTTTCCAAGACTACAGAATAGACCAGAGGAAAACAGCATGAGGGCAAGTTTGAAAAGCACAACAGCTTGATTTGTCAGTTTCCTGAAACCTCCTACAATATTTAGATGATAGCACAAGCTGGAAACTGCAGATGGCTGTTAAAATAACAATGAAATCTGGGAAGAAAACAATGCTGTTTTGAGGTTACCATAAGATATTTCCTCTGTGTTTGAGTGTGATTACCTTTTATCTTAAAAAAAGAAAATACGAACAATAGAGTAGCAAAACATTATCATTGTCTCCTCTTATAGAACATGGAAAAGGAGACCTGATTGATTTGTAAAAAGGATCCTGTAGAATTCAGACAAATGTAGACATACAAATTCTATGTAACATTCCAAGGCATTATGAAATGCAACGTAGAAAACTGTTGGAATAAGGAGGATATGCTAAAAGTCTTCTCCAAACGACCCAGACTGGATCCTGAAAGTCTTCTCGTATGTCTCTTGTGTGTGTGTATATGTGTGTGTGTGTGTGTGTGTTGTATATATGTGTGAGAGAGAGAGACAGAGAGACATAAGGGAAAAATATTATTTGAAATGCTATAATCCAGAAAATACAGTACATTGTTTCATTTCTACTTATTTGTCTTGTTTATCAAAATCAGTATTTATTCAATTTGATTTGTATCCCATTTTTATTTGGCATAACTGAAAGAAGGGTGTGCACAGTGCTCTCTTTTCTCCACAACAATATACCTGTGAGGTAGGTTGAGCAGAGAGACAATGACTGGCCCAAAGTCACCCAGTCTGCCTCAGTACTTAAGGAAGAAAGATAACTCACAGTTTCCCCTAAATACATTATGATAGAAAATAGATGTGTAATTATCAGAATAATTCTTTGAACATTATTAAAATTATTTGAAAGATCAAAGCCCAGAGGATCTTCATAGTACTTGCTTTAATTAGCAGGATTACACATGGCTTGCAAAAATCCAGATGATTGCTCGATGGAAGCAAGAATTTATCTACTCTCCTGTAAGAAGAATTCATATACATAGGCTTGTCTGATGACAGTACTAAACTGAAAGCTACTAAATTTGAGCAGGTACGTTCCCAGTGCATCATAAAACCATTTTGTCTTAATACTTGGCTCACATGCATCTGCTGATTTTCATAATTTAGTAGGTTATGAACTCAGCTAGTTTATTTATTAAACAAGAGAAAAAAATGGAACCTAACAGGTTTGAATTGTCAGAGGAAATCTTTAAATTATTGTTTTGAGATCAAGATAATTTTGATTTTGTGAAACCATCTGTCAATTATTTGCCAACTCCGCTATGGATTTATTTAACGCAAGTTGTGATTCAGTTGCTATTCAGTTGCTGTTTTTTAGAATTATTTAGTGTATTTTCTTGACATATGTGCAGCATACTGTTATAGGTGGTCCTCGACTTACAACAGTTCATTTAGTGGCCATTCAATGTTACAACAGCACTGAAAAAAGTGACTTATGACTGTTTATCACAATTATGACCTTTGCATCATCCCCATGATCATGTTATCACAATTCAGATGATTGGCAACTGGTTCATATTTATGACCGTTGCTGTATCCCAAGGGGATCACCATTTGCGACCTTCTGAGAAGCAAAGTCAATGGGGAAGCCAGATTCACTTAACAACCATATTACTAATTTAACAACTGCAGTGATTCACTTAAGAACTGAGGCAGGAAAGGTCGTAAAATGGGCAAAAACTCATTTAACAAATGTCTCACTTAACAACAGAAAGTTTGGGCTCAATTGTGGTCATATTGCCATTTGCTTGTTATATAGGGCTGAGAGAGACTGACTGGCTCAGGTTCCCCCAATAGGCTTTGTGCCTAAGGCAGGACTTGAACTCATAATCTCTTGGTTTCTAGCCTTAACCACTTTCTATCCTCAACCACTATGCCATATTGTAGTGAGACATTCCAAGGAAATTGTCAGGAATAATTATGATGTATCCATTCAGGGGTAATTGCAACTGTCCGTTTAAACAAATGACACACCTAAAAAGGGCTAGATTTTCATTTCCATCATTGAATCATCATCTTGACTGTTTTGTCAGCCCCCTTCAATATCTTG
This sequence comes from Azemiops feae, assembly GCA_023970755.1. Lineage (NCBI taxonomy): Eukaryota > Metazoa > Chordata > Lepidosauria > Squamata > Viperidae > Azemiops > Azemiops feae. The sequence goes on along the minus strand of JALGBA010001861.1, from coordinate 104,430 downwards.
ACTATATTGCTACTAGCATTGGCAAAGAAAGAAAGTTTTAAAACAATAAAGAAAAAAATAAATATTACACTAATAAATTAGATCTACACTATGAAAACAAATTCAGTATCAAAAACATATTTCTTGAACTCTCTTAACACTTTCAGCAATTGAGGCAAAAAAAAAAAAGTTCCTCTGATTATCCTCTATATATTTTCAGGAAAAATGCTTACATTAAATGTTGCATTTTTTGCAATGTTCCCTCAGCATTTTGAAATGTTATTTTAATGGGTAGAATCAACTCCAATGCTCAAAGGTACACAAGCCATTGGGACAGTACATTTCAGGAAACCCCTGGATCTCTTTTATAAAATTATTCCAATCATTCAAAAAAGACTAGCAGAGTTCCCTAATATTGTAATATGCGCTACAGAGTCGTGCATAGACAATTGTATTATAAAATCTATGTAATTTTTCTAATGCAGAATGCCAGATTATTTTCAACTCTGAGAAGGCATTAGAGGATTTTAAAGTGAATTAAAATGGGATAATAATGATTTAGAAGATTTTGGAACAGATCATTTGACTTTTAAAGGAATATCGATTTTCAGTGCAAAAAGTATACAAGATAATGAAGGTGATAAAATTTCTGCCTAATGTATTACTGTGTTATTTATTTATTTCCCGCCTATATTATTTTTACAAATAACACATGCACACTACTTTTCCTCCTCCTATTTTCCCCATCACAACAACCCTGTGGGGTGGGCTGGGCTGAGAGAGAGTGATTGTCCCAAAGCCACATTGTTACCTTGCAATTACTGTAAATGAATCCCTTCTTAAATAAAGAGATCAGGTGTGTGATCATCTACTTACAACAATCAGCAATTGAAAGAAGTAATGGTTTAATTAGCAGCAGCATCTTTTCAGCATTACTTTCTTACTTTGACAGATTTGTCAACAAAAATATATTCAGGTAAATCTGTCCAGTGATAAAGCTAACAAATTCTTGACATCGGTCCAGTGGTAAAGCTAATGAAACAAAACAGAATTCATTTTGATCATTCCATATCTGGCATATCCATTTACCCATCAAATCCTAGTCTTGTTTCTTTAAAATAAATTAAGTTCAATTTGTGTTGTTTTTCCTCAACGAGTAATTTTGAAACAAACTAAACAATGACAAAATTAAGCTAGTGTTTGGACAGGAAGGAAAGAAGGAGATTAAAGCTAATTACATTTATTGAAGAAATCAACATCTGCTTTTATATGTTGTAGGACTTATCTATGTGTCTTATTGTCATATTTTGTTTATATGTTTTAAGTGCTGACAAAAGAGGCCAGAAGAATTTGCAATTACTTGTTCTTAACTGTTCTTGCAGTTAAGGAACTGCAGCAAACCACTAGTGAAATGAAGAGATAAAGTCTTTGCATGTTAAATGAGAACAGTTTCCAAAGTGTTTTACCTTCCCTCAACAAGTAATTATTGAAAAAATAGTTTAAATTGAATTAGCATTTTCTTTAAACCGATAGAAGTAAAAGTGCTGCACAGTTCATGGATCCATTGTTAAGATTTTATCCTTTTCTCTTTCCATTCTTCTTCAGAGTAAACATCAGTAAAGAGAACTTGGCTTGTATATGATAATGACTATTGTTAATAAAATAAATCACAACTGCTTGGTTCAGTTATAATAGGAAACCCTAGCTAAAGTTATCTGTAGCTGATATTGAAAAGAGGTAAGAGAGAAGACAGCCATCCAAGGTTTCATGAAGGCTTATGAAGCTAAAAAGCATCTTCTTTCTTTCTTTCTTTCTTTCTTTCTTTCTTTCTTTCTCTTTCTTTCTTTCTTTCTTTCTTTCTTTCTTTCTTTCTTTCTTTCTTTCTTTCTTTCTTTCTTTCTTTCTTTCTTTCTTTCTTTCTGTTGAGCTTGGAATTTTGGCCGTAAGTCACTATGGTCATTAAGTGAAATATTTACATGACTGCCTTGCCTGATGATCACAATCCCAGCTCTTCCTGTTGTGGTTGTTAAGTGACTATATGGGTCCATCTCTCATTGTCTCTAGCCCCTGTCCACAAGTTCCACTCCTTTCATGAATCTGAACCTGTGCAGGTCAAAAATTAACAAAAATGTATCAAACCTCTCCACAAAAATAAGATAAAATAATGGTGATTCCCTCCTCCCTATCCTTATTTGAAGTAGACTTGTACTTTAACAGAACAGAATAATAGAGCTGGAAGGGACCTGGAAGATCTTCTAGTCCACACCCCTGCTCAAGTAGGAGACCTATACCATTCCAGATAAGTGACTGTCCAGTCTCTTCTTAAAAGCTTCCAATGATGGAATTTCTGAAGGCAAGCTGTTCCACTGGTTAATTGTTCTCACTGTTAGGAAATTTCTCCTTAGTTCTAGGTTGCTTCTTTCCTTGATTAGTTTGCATCCATTGTGTCTTGTCTTGCCTTCTAGTACTTTGGAAAATAGTTGCCCCCTCTTCTTTGTGGAAGCCCCTCAAATATTGGAACACTGCCACTTATAGTCCTTCTTTTCACTAGACTAGACATACCCAATTCCTGCACCATTCTTCATATGTTTTAGCCTCCAGGGCCCTAATCAACTTTGTTGATTATAACATGGTGACCAAAACTGGATCCAGTATTCTAAGTATGGTCTTACTAAGATTTTATATAGCGGTACTAATATTTCATGTGATCTTGATTCTATTCCTCTGTTAATGCAACCTAGGATTGCATTGGGTTTTCTGGCTGTTGCTGCACACTGCTGGCTCATATTTAAATGTCTGTCCACTGGGACTCCAAGATCCCTCTCACAGTTATCATTAACAACAATAACCCCTTATCATTAATATTATTAATTATTATTAACATATTATTAATAATATAATATATTATTAATAAATAATCTCATTAATTATCAACAATAACCTCTTATCATTAGCAACAGTCCTTATCAAAATGAACTTTTTCTGAGTTCCATATAAATAATAATTTTCAGAGGGAAAAAAATCTGCTATTTCTCCCTAACACTTCTTATTCATTTTGCTAGGGGAAAGAAAAGCATTTAAAAGAAGAAAAGCATTGAGAAAGTTGTATTGGTGGAGTATAGCATCTTTGTGCTTACTTTTTTATGAAATGGCCAAGAGGTTGTTGATGAATCTTCTATTTTTTTATGAATCTTCTATTTTTTATGAATCTTCTAGTTTTCTTAATGCACAGGTATTTTTTAAAAAGTATGCAATCTCTGTGGCTCATCACACTTCAATAAAATCCCAAGGAACGTCCTCATGAGGGAACTTCTCCTATATGGAGAAACTTATGCTCAGAAATAAATCCTAAAGAAATCAACAATATATACTCCCAACGACATATCAATAGGCTTTGCAGTCTTAAATCCTTTCATAGTTTCTATTCCTCTGAAATGATAAACTAAAAATTGCACTTTTTCAAACCACCTTTTTCAATTAGCGATTGAAGGAGCAATTAGAGCTGTAGTGGAAAATATTGTATTGTTGAAGGAAAAGTCTTCATCGTGGTTCAGTCCAAGCCGGGAATAAACAACACGGCGACTGCTTTAGAAAGAAGGTTGCAGTTTATTGAAGAGGAGAGCCAGACAGAAAGATGACTCTGGAAGAAAAGAGAGAGAGCACATGTAGGGAGTGGGTTTTTATACCCTATGGGGCTTTTGTTTGGAGTTGTTTCCTGTTCCTGTTTGAGGCTTTGTATTTCCTGTGTCATGTATTCTGACCTGAGTCTGAGTGTGTCCCTTTGGCATCTGTGGGTTAATCCTATTATGTCCTGTCTTAGAGTTTGGGTGGGGTATGTAGATTTTAGATGTCTTTGTCTTCTTAATCTTCTAGCTTCAACCTTCCTGAATGGTTTACATCTGCATTTCTACAGAGCTGGTTTCTGCTTGGGGGAGGGAGACTTGGGGCTATTAAGAAAACTGGGCATGCTTTTCTGCCTCTTTAAGATCCTTTGAGGAAATATATTTTTCTGTCCTTTTAATATTTCCTTCTCTGGGGGGGCTGACTTCCCACAGCACATATACTTGTATTTTTCAAACTGAAATTATTGCATTTATTTTTTTCCATATATAATCATTTTGATTATAATGCTGTTTACTAGAATGATTTAAAGGTGTTCCCATCTTTCCCTTTATGTTGTGTATTTCACAAAAGTACAGTTTCTCTCTTGTTTTATGAGAACTTCCAGAATAGGGCTGTAGCATGCCTTCAAAACAGTTACAATAGTAAGTTTTCTTACTACAATGATGCTTTTAATGTCTAGTTAAAATAATGCCAGTTCATTAGTGAATGTAGAGTGCATCTTCACAACACTATAAAAGTAAGTCTCTTCCCTCAGAGGTCCATTTAGCAAAATACATTTGGAAAAACTATTATTTATTCTTTTCTAAGGCTGCCATCTCAATGGTACAAGATTCATTTGCCAAATGACAGTCTGAGTGTGTTTGTGTCTGTGTGTCCGTGTGCATTTCTTGATTTTTCAGATCCACTGAAAAATTTGGAGGTGGAGATTGCTTAAGGAAACAGTTTTGTCACAAAATGATTAAACTGTGGGAGTACAATTTTACAGGCATTAAAATCAAAAGATTTTGTACTAATTAAGAGTATATCTGCCAATTGTGTAATCACATAATTAAAAGGGAAGGACAGGGGAAAAAATACCTAGCTGCTAAATACAGAAAACTCCTTTTACTAAGCATAGCATCAAACACTTTTCTTATAATCAGTGTAATATAACATATTATTGCCAGCCCCTGGACATTCATTTTGTTTGTTTTTCTCCATCAAACTTCATCAAAGTGTAACTGAAAACTGAATTTATAATTTTATTCCATTCATTATATGTATGGATATGAATTAAGTTATATTTATATTTATTTTCTAAATCTGTTTATTACAGATAAGCACAATCTGTTTTTGCCATTTTTTCCTTCCAGCTTTTAAAAATACATATTATTAGTGTCCATATTTGGGAAGCCATGTTCAAATCCCTGCAAGTATAGCCCCTTTCTGATGTCTCAACTGAATATGCAAAAGTGGATGTCTCACTGAGTACAGTTTGTCAGCCAGTTACAAATCCATCTGGTTGTGATATTGTCTATCCCACATTTTTCTAGTTTACCAAGAAGTAGGTTGTGATCTACTTTGTCGAATGCCTTGCTGAAGTCTAAGTACACAATGTCCACAGCATTTTGTTAGTCTAGTAATTTAGTCACTTTGTCAAAGAATGAAATAAGATTGGTTTGGCATGATCAGTTTTTAACAAGCCCATGCTGGTTACTAGTTATAACTTTATTTGTGATAAATCCTACACCCGAAATACAGATATTCGCCACTATTGCAAACTTTATTTGTTTCTAGATGTTCACAGGTCTGTTTTTTTATTATTTTTTCCAGTATATTCTCAGGTTTTGATGTTGGGCTGATTGGTCTATAGTTTCCTGGGTCTGTTTTCCCCCCCCCCCCTCCTTTTTTGAAGATTGGAATCACATCAGCTCTTTTCCAATCCTCTGGTGTTTCCCCGATGCTCCAGAATTTTTTAAAGATATGGTACAATGTTTCTGAGATAACATCTGCCGGCTCCTTCAGAACTCTGGGATATAATGTCAGGTCCTGGTGATTTATATTCATCAATATCAGACAGGTGTTCTCTTACCATTTTCTTGCTTATTTTAATTTTTATTTCTAGTCTGTCTTTTATGGTTCTGTTTTTGGTCGTTAGGCTATAGTTACTTTTTTGCATTAAGACAGATGCAAAGAATGAGTTAAGCAGCTCTGCTTTCTCTCTACTGCCTGTTACGTCCTTGCCATCTTCTCTCTTTCCCTTGACTTTTTTCTTGTTATTTATATGTTGAAAGAAACTTTTTTTTTATTATCTTTGACTTTGTCTTTTTCACTCTGAGCCTTTGCTTTCTTGACTTCATCTTTGCAGATTCGGGCTATCTGCTGATATTCTGCCTTAGTTATGTGTCTGTCTTTCCATTTTTTGTACTTGTCCTTTTTGTCTTTTAGTTTATCAGAGAGATCTTTGTGCAGCCATGCTGGTTCCTTCTTGGATTTCTTTTTTTTCTTTTTTAGCGGTATTGTGTTGGACTGGAATTTCCATGACTTCCAGAACATAAAACTGTAGAGTGAAAAAGATAAACTATTCCTTTTCCAATAATTCTCTATGTTTGTCCAAAAGTTCTTAACAGAGACCTCCAACTCATAAATAACCAAGTGAAATGATTATCATGAGTATTTTTTTCCAGGATGTTTTAGGGGCCTAGTGAAATTCTGCATATTTTTTCTCAGCAAAATAAAATGTCACTGAAGGCTACATGACCACTGTTAGCCTCCCAGAGACATTTATTGGAAAGCGTGTATGCAGTTAATAAATAGGATAATGCTGTCCAAGTACATTAGTTGTATTCTTGTTACAAGATCTATAAATACATTTATTTAAATAAATATCCAATAGTCATTAAATGTTTGAAAATAAGATGCTGGCATTAATTTAGCTACATGAAGAATATCCTTTCCCTGTTTCTTTGGAAAGGGTAGTTGCTATGTAAGATACATAAATGGAATTGCTCTATTATCTGTCTGTCTGTCTGTCTGTCTGTCTGTCTGTCTGTCTGTCTGTCTGTCTGTCTGTCTGTCTATCTATCTATCTATCTATCTATCTATCTATCTAATGAGAAGTAACTATAACATTGAGGTGATACATTACAAGAATTTTCATTAATGTAAATTCATTTCTATTCCCAATTTTATAAACTATAATTATTAGAGTATAACACACTTGATCTACAAAGGGCCTAGTAAAATTAACCAGTCTTTTTTATGAGGAAAAGAGAAATATATCAATTATATTTGCAATTGAAATGTTTCAGTGCATGGATGCATGTGGGAAAAATAACCTCTGGGTGTCAGCAAGAAGTAATCAATTATAATTGTACAAGGAAGTGCCTAAAATTCAATAAATGTTGTTCTACATTTTAACCTTCTATTTTTTAAAAAAGAAATTTGCAGCTGTAAAATTAAAACTAACCTATTGTACTAATTTCTGCTACTGTCAAATTGAAGAAATAAAAAAGCGACAGTTATTTTTAATTGCTGTGTTCCAGGGCAGAGCAATTTAAAAATTACTGTTAACTTGAATATGTATTAAATAATTTGCCACATAATTTAAGATAAATTAAACCAATTTATATTAAAGAAAGTAATAATGATAAAAAAAATCCTTAAATAAATGTAAAGATACTTTTTATTCTGTGTAAGTGTTGACCCATACACAGCCAAGACTTAAAGATATGTTAGTTGATTTTTGTTGTACTTTTCATCTAGTAACTACAATAAATAAGAACCTGTTTAGTATAGGACTTAAGATACCAGACTTGAAACTGGGAGAATTCTAGTCCTGCCTCAGGTACAAAACCAGCTGGATTATCTTAGGCCAGTCAGCCCCTGAAGGAGGCAATGGTCAACTACTTCTGAAAAACTTGCCAAGAAAACTGCAATGACTTATTTAAGCCCAACCTCCCCCCTCACAAACAACAGTTGTACATAAAGAAGATTTATTTGATGGCTGCCATTGTTTTACAGCATTGTTCTAGTTCTTGCTTGATGATGATGACAATGATGATGACGATGATGATCATATCCATTCAATCAATTCTGATTCTGAGCAATTCTATGGTATGTCTAGTCTAACAAAGAGAAGGACTTGGGGTGATATGATAGCAGTCTTCCAGTACTTGAGGGGCTGTCACAGAGAAGATGGGGTCAAATTATTCTGCAAAGGGGCACAACAAGAACTAACAGGTAGAAGATCATTAAAGAGAAATCCAACCTAGAGTTAAGGAGTAATTAGTTAGAACAATTAATCAGTGGAATAATTTGCCTCCAGAAAGTGTGGGTGCTTCATCACTGGAGATTTTCAAGAACAGACTGGGCAGCCATTTATCCAAAATGGTATAGGATCTCTGATCAAGGGCAGAGGGTTGGACTAAAAAACTTCCATGGTCCCTTCAAACCCTCATATTCTATGTTCTTTGGATCAGCTCTCTCCACCTTTTTCAATCTTGTATGGTTTGATTTAGTTGTTCTGGCTGGTGTCAACTTTGATAGTGTCTTGCCAAGTGTTTTTTTTTTTTTTTTTGGCAGCCTCATATTCTGCCTAGCAGCATAACTGCCTTTTACAGACATGGCTGAAAAAAATAGTTTTGTGAATGCATCATCCTCATATCATGTTTTTCAGAAGCTGTAACCTTCAGCAAGCTTTCTGTGTTTACCTGGATCGGTAAATATATCAAGAAAAGCCATTGACAAATATCTAGGCACAGGATGCCAACTACTCAGGTCAGGCCAGCATCTTTTATCCAGATATAAATGGTCAGGGTTTTAGTTTTAATTACTGCAGATTATTTAAATGAATTTTGGTGTTTGGGTGGAAAATGCAAATATAATAAATTATTCCGAATATTTTACAGAGACCGTTAATTGTATGACTTCCTGCAGTATCTCTACTGACTTTGAAATGTAGCAAGTCATTTAAATGTTTTTCAAAGCAAAAAGTCATGAAGTTGATTAGGAATGAATCACATCAGAAGTGCACAATTACATTCAAAGACTACAGGAAGAGGATATTGTCTTCCCTCAGTGAGTCTACAAAGGAAAGAAAAAAAGGTAGCAATTAGCAGCATGAAAGAAAAATGCAAATGCTCTTTTCCAGAGATGAGGAAAAAGAATGTAGCAGTCAGCTAAAACAGGATGATCATATACAGAAGCTTGCTTACCATTATTTGTATCTGAAGTTTGTAATGTCTAGGGACAAAATATCAGTATTACGCAGAAATGTAATGCTTCTGACCTAATTAGGACCATCTGCAGACATTCTGGAAAATATATTTTTATGGAATCACTCCTCCTTGTGAGATTTGACAATAAGGTTCCAAGAAATGCTATTAAGTAGCTGGGCTTAGTCACCCTTGTATGTTCTCAATATCCTTAGAGCAATGATCATTGTTCATGTTAATTATTAATTATTGAAATAACAGCAAGATTTTGGCACAACGAAAAAAGTACCAGGTCATATAGGGGGGTACCCTGCTCAATAGTAGTAACTGTGAGAGGGATCTCGGAGTCCTAGTGGACAATCACTTAAATATGAGCCAGCAGTGTGCTGCAGCTGCCAAAAAAGCCAACACAGTGCTGGGCTGCATTAACAGAGGGATAGAATCAAGATCACGTGAAGTATTAATACCACTTTACAATGCCTTGGTAAGGCCACACTTGGAATAGTGCATCCAGTTTTGGTCACCACGATGTAAAAAAGATGTTGAGACTCTAGAAAGAGTGCAGAGAAGGGCAACAAAGATGATTAGGGGACTGGAGGCTAAAGCATATCAGGAACGTTTGCTGGAATTGGGTATGTCTAGTTTAATGAAAAGAAGGACTAGGGGTGACATGATAGCAGTATTCCAATATGTCAGGGGTTGCCACAAAGAAGAGGGAGTCAAGCTATTCTCCAAGGTACCTGAGGGCAGGACAAGAAGTAATGGATGGAAACTAGTCAAGGAGAGAAGCAACCTGGAACTGAGGAGAAACTTCCTGACAGTTAGAACAATTAACCAGTGGAACAACCTGCCTCCAGAAGCGGTGAATGCTCCAACACTGGAAGTTTTTAAGAAGAGACTGGACAGCCATTTGTCCAAAATGGTATAGGGTTTCCTGCCTGAGCAGGGGGTTGGACTCGATGACCTCCAAGGTCCCTTCCAACTTTATTATTATTAAATTAAATTAATCAACAGTGGACCTTGCCAGTGTATTGATGCTAACAACTGCCTGCAAGTAGAATAAAAAAGATGCCACAATAACAATAGGAGCCAAAACACATTGGTGTCACTTCCCTTCTTCTATTTAATGTATACAAGCTTTCCAGATATGGCTTGAAAACATCTTCAACAACAGAAAATATGCAAGTATGTATTCTCATATATTTAGGCAAGAAAACAATTTTGCATGGAAAGATAGTGTTTATTTTGATTTTATGTTGGGATACAATGTGCATTTTATAATACAAGAAAATATTGGATTTTAGTTGCAGAGCGCAGTTAATGTTGACCCCTTTATTGGAAGTTGCAGACTACCTCCGAGACTGAGCAGCCTCTGGCTATCTGAGAATGCTTGTGTAATCAGAATGCCAACTTGCACTAACCCAAACAATCTCTAAAGGGTTGCAATTTAACAGAATAACAGGGTTAGAAGAGAACTTGGAGGTCTTCTAGTCAACCCCCCTGCTCAAACAAGAGACCCTATGCCATTTTTTACAAATGGTTGTCCAGTCCTTTCTTAAAAGCCTCCAGTGTTGGAGAACCCACAATTTCTGAAGACAATCCATTCCACTGGTTGATTGTTCTTAATGTCAGGAAATTTCTCTCTTTGTTCAGTTTTCTTTCATTGTTTCTTGTCTTGTCTGCTGGTGCTTTGGAAAATAGATTGACTCCCTCTCCTTTGTGGCAGCCCCTCAAATATTGGCCCTAGTCAGCCCAGTCTTTCTTTTCACTAGACTAGACATACCCTGCAAACATTCTTCATATGTTTTAGTCTTCAGGCCCCCCAATCATCTTTGTCACTCTTTTCTGCACAGTCTATGGAGAATTCTCAGTCATCTAGGTCAGTGATGGTGAACCTTTTAAGACCGAGTGCCCAAACCACAACCCAAAACCCATTTATTTATCGCAAAGTGCCAGGGCCGCATCAGCATTGTGGTGCCCTCAGGGGGGGCATGGGGGCGTGGCCCACTGGGTGGCCATGGCCCACTGGATGGGCATAGCTACGGTTGTCACAGCAGACTGGGTGACCGTGGCTGGGGTGGGCATGGTCACCTCGATGTTGCTCATGGGGGGATGCCTGTGGGGGCCGGGCCGCATTGAGTGAGATCCAGGGGGTCTCTGGTGGGTGAGACAGTGGGCAGGAGGCCCAGCAGAGATGGGAGGAGGCACACAATCCTAGCTAGGACTGGGGGGCCATGGCGCCGATGGCGATCCGGCTTTCCCTGCTTAGGGTGGCCTTTGGCTTACTGGGTGTAAGCGTGCTCTACCATCTCTACTCGAGCTTGCTAGCTGGCCGCTTTGCCTCCTTTGTGCTGGGTGAGGCTGCTGCTCTGGGCAGCAGCGGCGGCCTAATGGACCTGCGCAAGCTGCTGGCAGTGGCGGTGCATGTGCCCACAGAGAGGGCTCTGAGTGCCACCTCTGGCACGCGTGCCATAGGTTCGCCACCACTGGTCTAGATCATAGTTGTCCCAAAGATGCTTTTTCACGAGGCAACTGGACTTTCTTGTTTTTGTTTGAAAACATTTCACTTCTCATCCAAGAAGCTTCAGCACCCCCAAAGGAAGAAGAAATAGGCTTCTCATGCAAATGAGTTTTGTAGTCTCTCAACCTCAGCCAAATGGCTATATAGGTCACAAGACGAAAGAAGTGTTCCTATTACAAAACTACCAGGCCAACTGGAACCAAGCAGATCTATATTATCCCAAGTCTCTTCCTCTAGATGCCGTACATCGTTCTCAGGAAGCTTTGTGTCAGGATGAGAGGAGAAAACACCCAACACACTACAGCAATATGGTTCCTAGGTAGGACCTTGTTATGACCCAGGTTGCCTAGGCAGAGGCAAGCTTCGATACAGTACTTTATTGCTCTGCTAATTCTCCACCAAATGGCCCTACAATGGCCAGTAAAGCTCCACCCCAAACTTCCCTGAAGGCAGCCACCCACAATTCTACAAACAAAGCCAACAATCACCAGAGCCAAATCACAAAGGCAGAGAGGAAGCCCCAAAACAAGGTGCAAATCCACAAAGCAAGGTCCATAAGTCATACACAAGATTCCAGGTCCACAGGGCAAGGGCAAGAGTCCACAAGCAATGGTCGAATTCCACAGACAGAAACACAAGTTAAGGCTGAGCTTTTCCAAGGCCCAGGAAGTGCATATCAAAGCAAAACAATTGTTCCTGACAAAGACAACCTCTCCTGGCCTCAGCTTAAATCTAACCCAAGCCAGTGTTCCTTGTGAGGAGGAGTGGAGTGGCTTTCTCCAGAGCAGCCTCGCAGACCTCCTTTGAGCTTGCCTCCGCTTTACTCTCCAAACCCTCAGAACGAGTGGGGGAGGCAGCTGTTCCTCATCAGAGGGGATCTGCTGCCTCTCAACACCACTGCTTGTCTGCAGCTAATCCTCCCCTGTGTCTGTGAGGGCAGGCAGTACCCTGTCCAGTTGACCACCTCCCCAATGCCTGAGGGGCCTGGGGCAGCATCATCTTCAGCCCCTGTCCTCTCCAAACATTCCAGAGGAGATGTGCCATTCCTGTTGGATGGTCCTGGTTCCAACCACTCCTCCTCCTCCTCCTCCTCCTCCTCCTCCTCCTCCTCCTCCTCCAAACCCAGCTCCAATGGGGCCATGACAGACCTTCTCATCTTGGGTAAGAATAGAATCAGGTAGAAATGTATAAGGGTGAAGATCCCATGGAGAACTCTGGCATGCAGCAGGCTGTTATGTTTATTTCCTCCTTATTGTAGTTACAATTAAAAAAAAACCCTGTCCCTTTACAGTATAACGAATGGAAAAATCTACTCTGCTTATTGAAGAGTAACTGAATCTAAATGCACCTTGATATTCAGTGTTTGCTGATGCATCTTCTTGTCTTCATTAAAGTAAGCAAGAGAGTGCTCCCCAATCTACTAAGACAAGCGTTGGTAAACATTTTGTGTTTAAGATTGCCAAGTTGGGAGTTGCATACATGTCAGCACACACTGATATAGATCTATTAGTACTTATTCACTGATAGTAACAAAACATGCCCAAACCCACAGAGGACCTTAACAGAATGTCTGAGAGAAAAGCTTCATCCTTTTCCCATTAAGTAAAATTGCTACTGATTGTTGGATTCTTAATGATGTTGGGGGGGAAACATAATGTTGAAGTTGCTAAGAAAAGAGGAGGTTAATAAAGTTTATTTCTACCAACCTACTCCTACTGATCAACAGAAATACTCCTGTGACTCTGCATCCAAAGCTGCCCAAGAACTGAACCTTTCAGAAAATCAGTTAGCAACGATTAGATATAGCAAGCATTGAAAGGAACTTAGCTAGTATGAATAGTGATGCATTGTTGTTAAATCTAGCAATGTAGGTTGCTAAGCATCCTGGCCTTGATATTTAACTAGAGTTTATATTTGACATTGGATTTAAAACAGAGAAGACAACTGCAGTATATACCTAGAAGTACTCTGCTATTTAATTTTATGCTTCATAAACCCCTTATCTCAGATTTTGTCCATGAACTGTGAAAATAATTAGGGAATAATACTTCACCTTTATCAAACATTTTTGGAATTTATAAAATCAGACATGGTGAATGACACCAAAATTGTTGGTTTTGAATGTTTTTTCTTCCGTTATTGTAATAGCTTTAGAAATATTCTCCTTCTATCGAGGTAAATGAATTGCTATGCAAAATAGTAGCAAGACAAAAATAACAACAATGATAAAAACCCAATCCTGCTTCTAGAATTTCTTTGTGCTTTCTGTTTTTAATATTCACAAATAAGTCATTGCCTGCAGGTCAGTGGTGGGATTCAGCCGGTTCACAACACTTTGGCAGCTAATTTTTTGTTGCCCAGGCTCAGAACAGACTTCCGGAAGTGGCATCCACACAGAGAACCGGTTGTTCACATATTTGAATCCCACCACTGCTGCAGGTGTGTTTTATTTGTGCAACCATTCAATACATTTTCAGGTTGATGTTTTTAATGAAAATTGATTGTTTACATTACAAGCCTGTGAGTAAGAACTTGTTTTCTTTCTCTTATTGTGCAGTATCTAGAACATTACAGATATCATTAAAAATTAGTTGAAAAGTCAATTATAAAATATCAAGCTATTGGGGAGAGGGCTTTGTTTAGTCCAGGAGTGGGCAACTATGGCAACTTTACGACCTGTGGACTTTCAACTCCCAGAATTCTGGGAGCTGAAGTCTACAGGTTGCAAAATTGTCTCAGTTTACTCAGTTGCAGAATGCAGAATTCCTAACACGGCCATCCTAATGACATGCTCACAACAGGGAGACAAAAGTTGATAGCTGCCAGTTGTAGTTGTAGACAATGCTGAACCTCAGTCTAATGGATCTTTGATCAGTCAGGCCATTTCTAAATTGAGGTGCAAAAGCCTTGGGTTTCCCCTGTTTTAGGTTAAGCTTTCTTTTAACAGATATCCTGATTACTCCTGATGCAGAAAGAGTAATATTTTGCAATATTCTGTTGCAAGGTCTATGTAGCCATTGGATGTCTGAATTGTTGCCATAGCTATGTCTTGTTATTCCTATTTTAAATGTATTGATTTTTAAGAATTACAATCTTTAGTGCTTAGCAAACAACATGTTGTCTGGGTTCACATATTTTACATTAATTTCTTCAATATAAATCTGTTCAGTACTGCACAATCCAGTATTTTTTCCCTGATCCTTTCTTCCCCATATTTTTTTCCATTTTCCCCTCATTGCACAGTTAGAAATTTTGGTACTATTGGTGTATACAAAGTTAGATATCTAAACCTGTGGTCTAACATAAAAAGAGATCAGGTTTCTAGGAATAGAGTGGAGAGATAATTTAATTGCTATACCTGTTATAAATTCTGCAGTGGCTTGGTATTCCTGCAGATTTAGAAATATTCAGAACAGCCCACTAAATCCCTACTTTGTTTTAATTATTAAATCAGAAGTCTTGTGCAAAAAGGAAGGAATTGTTGATAGGAGAAAGAGGGGTTATCATAATTCATTAATTAAAGAAGGCCTCTCAAATTGACAGGACATTTGGGGGGAAGAAAATCCAAATTTGTTGGAGGTTTTATATAGTAAGATAGTAAGAAGAGATATGAGTTGTGCTATAATTATAAAACATCTGACTAGCACTCCAAACACCTACAATAGAAGTTAATGCTAAAGAGGGGGGCATTGCTAATGCATTTGTTTGCACTTGTTATGACATCACTTAGCTGCTGTTTCCCATTGATGACTTAACTAACCATTTAACAATGCCAGGCTTGATCAATAAGAAATATAGCCTGAGTTCAATTTCATTAGTTAAAATAAAATTGATTAGAAAACAAATATTATGTTCTTTAAGAAGATATTTTAATCTTCTGGAAGAGCGTGAAAATTTGCTTTTTACCCAGGCACTGGGGGAGAATACTAGGAGCCTATGGGTGGCTGTTGGGCAGGCAGAGAGGATGACTGAGGCTCTGGGTTTTTAGTTTTTAGTTTTTGTTTTAGGGTTTTGCAGTTTTTATTGTCACTGCAAACTGCAGAGTTGTGCTCGCATACAAATCTTTCAAAGAAATAAATAAAATGCTGAAATAGGCTCATTTTTTTCATCTGTGTTATATTAAAACAAGTAAAATATGATTTGCATGATCAAGCTACTTAACATTTTTAAAAACTTTGTGCAAAATGCTTTTTTACACTCTTGTCCTGTATATGAACCCTGCTTGTACCGGACGCTATAAAAATAAACTTTATTCTTTATTTAGTTTTATGGAATATTAATATTATACCTCTTTACTTTTGCAGTTTTAGGTCAATTCAGCTTTTTGAATCAAAATAAATTCCTTTGAGAATTTGGCCAATTATGTCTGGTCCAATTGCCTTTCAGTACGTTCAGTTCCTGGTGGAGCTACTCAGTACGCAAGAGAAATGAACTTAACAAAAAATAATAATAAAGGAGAAAAAAAGAAAGAGCATTTAGCATACAGAAAAAAGAAAGACTCATGCAGGGAAATAGAACAGATCGACAATGCTAAAGCACATTTGATGGACGTGTGGTCCTCCAAACATTGCTGAAATGCAGCTCCCATCATCACTCACCATTAGCTCTGTTTGCGAAACTGCTGAATATTTTTATTAGCAATATCTAAATGATATTGGCTCCCCATTCTTGTGTGATTTAACAGAATTCTTTCTGCAAAGTTGCATGTGTTATTATAGTATAGCATAAATCAATCTATAGGAATGGAAGGAAAGAGATTAAGCAGAAACTGCAGCTGCTCCCTTAAGGAAAAAGTAAATCTGATAGTCTTTAAGATGTCACCTATACTGGATTGCTTCTGTTGTCCTAGGCCAGGGGTCTGCAACCTTGACAACTTTAAGACTTGTGGACTTCAGCTCCCAGAATTCCTCAGCCAGCAGCTGAAGTCCACAAGTCTTAAAGTTGTCAAGGTTGCAGACCCCTGGCCTAGGCTCTATGCCTACATAAACCATACAAATTTGTTTTGTATAGACTTTTTACCTTGTGTTTGCACATTTGTGTTCCATATTTCACCAATGTAAAATTATCATTCTGCTCAGGGATATAGATATTCTTATTATAGAAATACCTAAAACTGCAAAAGTAAAGATGTATAATATTAATATAATATGATGCTGATTGAATATGCTCCAAAAACCTAAAGCCGTGGTTTATTGCAGATAAAGCAGACAGTTGAAGAAGAAAAATGGAGAGCGAGTGATTGTATCAAGGCAAACAAAACCAAAACGATCATCTCTCAGTTTGCAAGATTTTCGAAAGTAGCATAGGCAAAAAATGACTATAAAAATGAACTGTTGGGAAACCATTTAGAATACAGTATTGGAGAAATAAACAAATTTATATGCCTAATAAATAAAAAACCTGAAAATAAGATTGATAAGCCAGTAATTGGCAATAATTACAAAGTGGCACTAAAAAAGAGGATTAATATTGTGACCTCATGAAAAAGCATTAAAAACAAACATTATGAAACCAAGGATTCAACATACCTACTAACAACAAATGCAGATTTTGTAAAAAAATAAAAAGCTGAGAACATGGAAATCCAGGAAATAGTGGATCCAGGAAAATTGCTCAGATTGACTATAAACAATGTTATGCAGCCATTACAATCTATTGGCATCTGTGTGAAAGCAATAATTTCCAAGTTTACTGAATGTAATATGATCACAAAATTGAGAAATAAGCTGCAGTTGATATGACAAACTAATGTGATTTTTGTATACAGACTGATTGCAATAGTTTGAAAGTAATAAACAAGATTTAACAATAATTGAAAAGAAAAGAGTAATGTTTATAGGTGTGGCAATGCCCAGGAATGGCAAAATCAAGGATTTTTTTAAAAAAATTAATTATAAAAATAGATGATTATGAAAAATGATTCCTATACTTATTGGCACATAAGTGGAAATATTGAAATAACAAGTAGCTTAACTATGTTTTACAAGATCTAAATATTTTGGCAATGTCAATTGTGGATTAGCAAAATTTTAAAAAAGTACTTTGCTGGGCACATATTATATTGTATGTGTTATTTGGATAATTCCTTGGTTACTGGCTGGAACTTCCAAAAACACATTGTTGGTACTGTTATTCTTTGAATAATAATAACATACTATAATATTTATGGTATGAATAAAGAATAATAATTTGAGCATCTAAGGATACTGATAGGGTACATATAAGTTTATTACCCCAAGAATCTCCAGTTACCAAGCTATGTCATTTTCCTATATCATGGATGAGCGTGGTGGTGCAATAGTTAGAATGCAGTATTGCAGGCTAACTCTGCTCACTGCCAGGAGTTCAATTCCTTCGATCCTGACTTGCTTAAGGTTGACTCAGCCTTCCATCCTTCCGAGGTTGGTAAAATGAGGACCCAGATTGTTGGGGGCAATATACTGACATCATAAATCTTTCAGAGAGTGCTGTAAAGCACTGTGAAGCGGTTAAATGCTATTGCTATTGCTATTCCAGGCCACCAGAAGTATTTAAAAAACAGTGCCAGGATTATAGCTCTCGAGATGTGTCACTGCATAGTTCTTAGCAACCTTCACCATTGGCCTCTGGTGATCAAGGCTGTGGCTTTTGGCTGCTGGAAGACATCAATCAGCAACATCTGAAGGTCAGCAGATTTCCCAACTTATTGTAGAATATAATTTATTGTTCTATTATAATACAGTTGCTGGGCATTTTCTCTATTATGTTGTTGCAGGATTCCAAGAACCCAGGAAGAGTCAGTGAGCTCTTTGCTTAGCAAATTCACACTGCAAGACTTACCACAATCCTCTGAAGCAATAGTTTGTACACTTAAAGAGGCCAGAGCCTAACAAGACCAGCAGGAGTGCTGCTCGTATGCTTTTCATGGATCCCATTCCCTGGCTTTATCTGTATAGAAGAGATTGCCACATTTGCTTCTTACTGCAGTGAAGTTCCTCTGAATATCCAGGGAAAGGTTATTACCCTTTGTCTAAGTAGGAAGGCAGAACTGTGTCACACAAATTCTAGCTGACATGAGTACAGAAGAAAACTGGGTCAAAGAATCTGACCTAACTAAATACTACCCATAGGGCTCCGATGAATAGAGTTATAACATCACAGCAAAATCCCTAGATAATTAAATGTAATTGAAAGCCTAAGGTACTCTGATGGTCAGCCAGTTATATCACTATTAATTTAAGTGGAAATTATTTCTTACAGAAACTTTATCTTTAAAAATGGACTAAAACATTTAATAAAACAGAGGGAAGGTGAGCGATTATTCTTTTTTGAATTTAAGAAAGCACTCACTGTCCTGGGTGGCCAGAAAAATAATAATAATAAGTGCACTTGTTTATTTGTATCATTGCTGCCAAACTGAGGAACTGCTCTATTTAAATAGCCGTTACATAAGCAAAGGGAAGATGAATTCTCAGTCCACCTGCAGTCTCAAATTTGTCTTTGTAAATGGGTCATTGTCAGCTCTGCCATCTTCGGCTTGGCGCCTCACTGGCATCCTGCTATCAGCTTTGGAGTGAAGGGGGGAGAGCAAGTGGACAATAACCATATATGTGGCATAGGTGGGGAAAAGGGAGGGGGTGGCAGCTTGACAGACACTGGGATGTAAGAAACCAGCCTGTGCCAGTCTTCAAGGCCATGAAACTTGAGAATGGAATGTGGATTGTTCCTAACATCTGAGTGGTTCTCAAAATACCTAGACAGCTCTCCATTGGCTGAAGATGAACTGGACAAGGGGGGAGGGCTGGGATGAAAGGGAAAAGTTTGTAACCTTTTGCGCGGGAACTTTAGTTCTAGTCTGCCTTTATTGCAGCCAGCAATCTTTAGTAAAAAAAAACCTATCACTTCAACAAACTGGAGTCGAGGCTTTTTCTTTCCTAGGGACCCGCCTGGGGCAGGTCTGACAGTCACAAGAATATCCTCTGGGAAAGGAATGGGGGGGGGGGAGAGAGAGAAAGCTAATCCTGTCAATTTTTTATTAAGAAGCAGATGGAAAACAATTAATTATCTAATTTTATTTATTATAATGTAAATGAGAATTAATACCTACCAAGATCTGTGACCTGATCTATTGGAAATGTGAAAGGTCAAACTGGAATAAGTTATTCCAGTCCTGCCAAACACTGCACTGAAAATAGAAAGCAATATGCAGATGTAGTCATAAGGCTTAGCCCATTGGCCAAAGCCACCAAAACATTTTGGTATAGTGGGTGCATGTGGAATTTGCAGAACACGTCAAAGGCACTCTTACATAATGATAGCCAGGGATATCATAGCCAGTCATAAAGGCAACCTCCACTTTACTATTTTAGTTTTATTTTCTGGTTATAGGAAATATTTACAAGCAAGCACTGCAGCCACTTTCTGTATTCCTCTCCCTGAATTTTGATCCAAATTATTTTTTTGTCCTTCCAAATCTTGTCTTCCAAAACTTTAAAAGTGATTACAAATAATAAAGGAAAGCAGGGAAAAAATTCTCTTTATTAATTGGAAAACTAATGGACTGTCTTTCATTTGTTGTACTCTTTGCTGTTTGCAGTTGATGTATACTCCCCACCCAGCTTTAAAATTCATCTCCTGCATTCATTTTTTTTTTAAAAAAAACAGCTAATAAGAAAATCCAAATTATCCAAGGCTTTTTATGCATTTAGGAACATTACTGCCCCCTTCATTTTCTTATTATTCGTGCATTCTAATACATTTATTCTAAATCTACTATTGTCCTTCATCTTCCTCTTGGGAATGTAACATGTTTGATCTGTAAGTATTATTTCAATAATGCACTTCTTCAAATATTCACTAACAATATATTGAATATCTTACAACCAACGTTCAATATAGAAATCGGTCTATATTACAGAGGCTTTTCCAGATCATTCCTTTCTTTGTAAATTAAAGTTATGAATTTTACCTCCCATGTCTTTCGTATTATTTTGGCTCTTTAACTTCGTTCATTTTTCTTAGCAATGTTTCCAACAATTTGGGCCTGGTGCCCTCTCAATTTTTTTTAAAAAAATTTTTGAATTGTTATGAGTTTATTTAATATTGTATATGCTATTTGATAAAGTCTTTAAACTCTAAGTCACCAATATAACTTTTCAGGCTTTCTTTATCAATATTTAATTCCTTTAATTTCTGAACTTTTGTATAAAAATATACTCCCTTTCTTTATTGCCTAATATCATCCTTCTTTCCTTCTCTTTTCTAATTCAATACACCAACACTTTTTCCAGTTTGTAGAAATTTCTGTTTCTACTAAATCTAATTAATGATTAACTTTGTTTAATTCTCTCAATATCTGTTGTTATTGATTAATTCTATGAATTTGTTCTAATTCTTTTATTAATTTTCTTCCAAATGGAATATATGTTTCCTATGGTTGTTTTAAATTTGTGGCAAACCATATGAGAATTTCTTTCATACAAGCTTTAGCTGTATCCCATATGGTTGTTTCTGACATCCCTGGAGCGATATTTATTTTAAGAAAATATTCTTTATATTTCTGTAATAGGTTTTTTTTTTCGTCTGTCATTGATCTTTTATTTAAAAGGTAATTTTTCTTCTTGGAACCACGTGACTGAAATTGGGTTGTGTTCTGCACAGGTCATTGGCAGAATCTCTACTTACTTGATGATGTCAACGCTGTGACAATGGATGTCAACGCTCTGACAACTGAGAACCAGCAGCCATTTTTACTTTTTGCTTTTCTATTCTTTTAGAGTTCAGATGTAGAAAGGGGGATGGGGTAAATGCCTGAAGGTTTAGCTAGCCATAACAATGTATAAGTGTGGGAACTCAAGGACGTGTTCTGATAAGGTTTTGGCGGGCTGAGGGGCCGGAGAGAAAAGCCCCGTTTTGTGCTAATTGGGGAATGTGATTTATGACAGCTCTTGTGGGGTGGGAATTGCAATTTGTTACTTTGTATCTGGGAGGAGGGAATCTCATTCTTGGGTTCAACTATGTAAGTGCCGATACTTTGTTTCCTAATAAAATGTTCTTTAAGGAAGAATTCTTGCCTTGAAGTTCTTTTACTGGTTTCATCTATTGGAACCATGACAGATAGATGATGTGAGAACATTAGAAATCCTACATAGGACAATTCTAGAACATGTTTAGTATTTTGTTGAAAATAGTGTATTGTGGATTTCTGGATTTTGGAATGTCTAGGCATCTGTCAAAGGCAGTATTTCCATATATTGTACATTTAGGGAGGGAGGGAGCTTTTTTTCTTTGAAAATAACCCTTTTCTTATATTTCTTTTGATATTATAAGGGCTAAAGTTCAACTCTTGGCATCTTCATCTAGTTCTGAAAGTCTAACCATTGCTAGTCAATTGCTGTAGGTGACTATGAGTTAACTGAATGATCAGGCATAACAGCAATAAGCAGAATATAGAAAGTTGATGAAGAAAGCAGGCTACTTTCTTGATTTATTATTATTTATTATATGGTTATCATCTTGCATATTCTTTGTTGTGTTTGTGCATCATAAAAATGACATGATTCACTATGTTAGTTTGGGCTGATTTCTGTACGATGTAAAAGTACACTTTTCAAAATTAAATGGAACTCACTTAAATCAATAATGGATTACTAGAATCCCTTTTGTTTTAACAGTGCTAGCATAACAGTATTCTGTAACAAGCTGCAGGAAAAGCATAAGATTTTAACGGATTCCCAGCACTGGGCTGACATCTCTTGGGAGACATACAAAAGATTTACAGTGCTTATAATATTGCATCCAAATGTGAACAGTATTGTCCTTTCATAATGCAGGCCAAATTATTTTCCAAATAATATGAAACACTAATCCCCATCAATCAATGCTCTCTTACCTGCTTGACTTAATCTATGGGATAATTCCCTGCTACTTAGATAAAATATGTATTATAATGTCAATAAGAAGCAAATGATTTTGTAAAGAACTTTCATACATGCACCCTTTTTTTTGGCCACGTTTATTCTTAGGTGTGGTACTTGTTGATATTTTGCTGGCCAAGAGGAAGTAATATTTCTTTACATTGGAGTGTATGGCTGTCTTTCATCCAGATAATAATGAGAGCACCCACAAATATAGCTATAGCAATACTACATAGACTTATATACTGCTTCATAGTGTTATAGCACTCCCTGAGAGGTTTACAACATCAGCATATTGCCCTCAACAATCTGGGTCCTCATTTTACCGACCTTAGAATGATGGAAGTCTGAGTCAACCTTCAGCCGGTCAAGATCAAACTCCTGGCTGTGGGCAGAGTTTGCCTGCAATACTGCATTCTAACCACTGCACCACCAGGACTCCTTTAACACTGTACATTAACAATGGCTCTTTCCCCAAAGTTGAAGAAGTTGGCAATACCAAGTTGGTCTGCCTCAACATTTCATTTTGGATGTGGTAATATAGCAATTTTAATTGGAGAACTACCTCTAATTGTGTTAGTTGGATGATCAGATCAAGATAATAGTTTAAGACACAGCACAGCCAATTTTCAGAAACATTTCACTGAGGTATCTTTAGTAAAACCCTTTTAAGATTTGGGGAGGTTTGGGAGCAAAATATTAAACTGAGCCCTCTGGTATTCGTTTTCTTTCTGCATTCTGTGTCAAAGTGATTTTATTGCTTCATATTTATTTAATGAAAATATTGATCCATAAACTGGAGAGTATAAGGAAGCCAGAATGTTGAAATAATTTTTTTAATTATATTTAAATGATATATTTATAATAAAATTATATTTAAATGCTATCTTTATAAAGGATATCAATCCATTATTATTTCTAATATTAAACCATACTTAAGATGGACCTTTCGATGTTTGGGTCCCTGGAAAATGTTCCCCTTGCTCACTTATGTAAGATATAAAAAGCCAATTAAAGTCTCTATTTTTACTTTGAGAAAAACAAATGTAAAAAATATATTCGAATTCAGTTTAATAGTAGCTTCTGTATCAATCATCAGTTTACGTTTGTTCTCATGGAGAAAGTTCATAATACAATACCTGTTTCTTTCACTTTGTAGAGCAAAGATATTAAAAAGGAAAATTCAATCATGCTGTGCCCAGAGAATCTTTCACTATGTTTCAGGGTCACATAAACCACAGGTTTGGCTGACTAATTAGTTGCTGGAAAGTCAGAATAAAGGGGAAAATGCTAATCCTTTCAACCATTTGTTCAGAGAAGCCACGGAAAAGATTAGGTTTGACATGTCTCTGCCAGCTTGAAAGATTTCACAGAATTCAAAATAAACAAGATAGGCAATTAAAATGGGATAAAACAAGATCAAATATCTATGAAATCAAACAATAAGAAACAGATGTTACAAATATGGATAAAACAAAAAGCCACAAGGAGCAATGGACAAAATTACAGAAGCATCCAAGGTACCAATTAGTGAATTTCCCTATGATGTTAACTGGAAAAAGTGTCTGATGATCCTTAAAAGATCCTAGTTGCAGATATTTTAAGGTCTTTATTATCCAAATCAGCATTATAAAGTCAAACGGATCAACAGCAAATCAGCATACTTAGATTAATAACAATACAAATAATGTGGGAAAAAATTAATTCTTACACTGAAAAAGAGAAAAAGAAAAAAACCTAAATACCTTTCTGAAAATCCCTGTTTAGCCTACTTTGGTAACATTAGTATGGTAGTGAGAGAAGTCAGCCCCCCCAGAGAAGGAAATATTAAAAGGGCAGAAAAATATATTTCCTCAAAAGGATTTTAAAAGCAGAAGCCAACCCTGCCCCCAAATCTCTCTGTCCCAAGCAGAAGCCAGCTCTGTACAAATGCAGATGAAAACCATCAGAAAGGCCCTAGCTAGGAGATCAAGAAGACAAAGACCTAAAATCTGCATACCCCACCTGAGATGGGACATAATAGGACTAACCCATCACCATCAAGAATACCAGAGAGGCACACCTAAACTCAGGTCAGAATACGTGACACAGGAAATAGCCTCAAAGCTCATGCCACAGGAACAGGAAACTATTCCAAACAAAAGACTTTCAGAGGGTATAAAAACCCACTCCCCGCATGTGCTCAGTCCTTTTTTGCCCCCTCTCTCTTGCCAGAACCATCTTTCTGTCTGGCTCTTCAATAAACTGCAACCTTCTTTCTAAAGCAGTCGCCATGTTGTTTATTTATCCCCGGCTTGGATGAACCAGGATGAAGACTTTTCCTTCAACAGTAGTATCCATACCATACTGATAGTATTGCACTATTATAATTGTTATAACTGTTAAGCTTTGAATACTTCAGGCTACTATTATATTGCTAAGATTAAGTAGCTTATTTTCTAAACATGTATGAGTACATTGCATTTGCCTCTTAGAAGATGAGTAGCTACAGTTTATTGATTTGCAGGAATCCATAGATTGGATATCCCAGCTTGTATATTATACCATGAGCACAATGAGTTTTGGTTAGGCTTGTGGTGTAGTAGCCAAAATGTTCCATTGACTCATATTGTTCTTATGATTAGCAGAGAATATTGGAAGTTAAAAAAATAAAACTACACCTGGTAACCTGCTCTGCACTTGATTTTAACATAATGGTATGTGAAAACCTCAGCTGACCACGGAGTGATGTAACAGCAGTCAATGTCTGTGGCATCTTCTGTTGACGATTATGCTGAATGAAAGATCATAACTTAAATATATAACACATATATAACATATGCTCATGGGCACATTAACACCTCTGATCTGTGAACAGCACTGGGTACTGGTTTATTTCTGGGTCCAATTCATGGTGTTGGTCATTACTTATCAAGCCCTATACAGCATAGGGCCAGGTTATCTATGGAACCATCCTCGTCGCACTTATTCAAGCAGGTTACAAACATCATCAATCAGAGAATTCCAACTGGTAGTATCAAGGAAGAGGGCCTCTTTGTGAAATGAGGAAAGCCCCCAATGTTCTGGCCATCCACAAAGAGGTAAAAACTTGGCTGCCTAATTTGTATACTGTTACTGTTGTGGGTGTAAGAATTTATAGGATAGTGATAACTGCAGGAATGGTTTTGGGGGAAATAGTGAGGCATTTTTAATGAATGGAAACCAAGGGGGAAAAAACTCTGCTAGATTTTAACAATGCATTGATGGGAACACACTAAGAATATTGAAAAATGGTAATATTACAGGTGCAAATTAAGAAATTTCAGAAATATTAAAATATGGATTTGCTTATGAATTCCTGATGATTGGAAGAATGCCATTATTGTTCCTCTGTACAAAGGAACATACCACAAGAGTGAATGCAAAATCCTTAACCTCATCTGGGAAGGTGCTTGAAAGAATATAACAGGACAATAAAAAATGTTCAGTTAAGTTTTATGGCAGTAGGTTATATGCAGACCAGAGTTTTGGTCTTCAGCATTTCGTTGAATGTTTATTTATGTTTGTTGAGTTAGAGTAAGTACATAGTCTCAATTTTTGATATTTGATGAAAGAATGGAATGTGAAAGTTGATTGCTGAATTCAATAAATTTATTTATAACTGAAATAAACATATACAGAATAAACTGAATGATTAGCTAAACAAATAGTTAAATAGTTAATTGATAATTAATGAGGAATGAGACAAAGATATGCTTTTGATTATTTATAAATTATAAGCAATATTAGTAAAGAAGTTAGAGCTGCATTGTTGGGAATGTGAATTTATCTGGATGTTTTTTATGTAGATGTTACCATGTCTGAGAATCCAAATTATTTGGCACAAATGTTAGATCATACTATGCAACAAGTTGTATGGATCTGAAAATTGAACAAGGTAATTGAACTAGACATGGAAATGATATAAAATATTGTAAAATATACAAAAATGATAGAAAACTAGATCATTTTATATACTTTGTTAGAATGTGTATTAAGATGAAGAAATAAATGGAAATATTTTAAATGTGCAAATGGAGTGGAAAGGTAAGTGATAGCATATGGTTTATTGCAAGGAAGAAATGTTTATTGAAAGAAACCATAATGACTGTATTTAAGAACAAGATTCTGTCCAGTGGTTTTGGGAGTTGAATATATCATAGAGAGAGAAAGTAAGCTGGATACAATGGGGATTAGAATTTAAGACTTGTATCTGGTAAAACAAGATATGGTAAAAATAATCATAAATTAATATAGAAAAGCACATTAATCTGAATGAAATGCACTGTTATGTTTATATAAAGGCAATGAATCAGGATAGAATCACAAAAATATATATCAAAGAAGACTTAATGGCTTGAGCAGAAGGAGACAGTCAAGGTTGGTTGCAGGTGATGTGATCCTCAAAAGAGAGAGCAAGATTAAAGAGCAAAAGATAATGTACAGGGGAAGCAAAGATAGTTGGCAGATGAAAGTATGGAGATGTATAACAGATGGTACTGGTAAGAAAAAAAAAAGCAATCTTTTTTCCCCATACTTCTCCTGTCCTCCAGTACCTGGCTTATTCTGAAAAGGAATTTTGATGATGAGTGAGTTTCCATGCATATATTAAGTACCATTGTTTCTATAAAGTGGGTCACATTTATGACTAATATAAAATAAAAATATAATGTATTTCAATACATCTGACAAAGGTAAAATTCTCTACAAATAAATTTACAAATAATCCTACAGAATAAATAGACATACAAAAATAACATGTAATTTATGAAAATATATATTTCAAAAATGCACTTTAATGATTTATTTTAAAAAAGTGACTGGAAATAAAAATAATGTACTAAAGAGAGTGTCGTAGCCCTAGACGCAGACTCAGACTCTGAAGAAGCTGCTTCAGCTGAACATATGTAACGTCAGCCTCAAGAGACACCAAGCCCTGCATCACCCGAGGCTAATCAAATACAGGCACTGTGAAAAGAACTGGACCGGTCAGATGATGAGGCACAGCCTCCAAGCTCTTGGATTCAGCAAATTGAGTAGAGAGCATGACAAATATGGACTCAGTGAGGCTCCTTGCCAAACAAAGGTAGAATCTATTTTAATTGAAGATAGCTGGCTGCAGCCTGAGTTAAGAGGCAGTTCTGACCCATGTTTCTTCATTGGGAAGAACCACCTGATTTCCTGCTCTGGTATGTGATTCCTGCTCATGAATTCTGCTCATGAAATTCTGAGCTTTCCTGTTGTGGCCTGCCTATTTTGTAGTTGTCATTTAACTTAATGGAGGAATTTGCTTTAGAAATTCTTTCAATCAATAAGTGATTTTTCAAGGAAATTCTTATAGCTGGAATTTGAAGTTGCTTTGCTTAGGCCATGAAGTATATATTAATGTTCAATTGTTCATCTTTCATTCTTTCAATAAAGATAAATCCTAGACTAATGGGGACAGCTATCTCATTGGGCTTTTTCACGACAAATGGAGAATTCATGTATCCCTGTAAAAATTCTGAGAAGTTGACAACCCAATTTCTCTGCACATAAATAGGTAGACGTTTCATAGTCTTACACATAGAGCAATTTAGACATTGATTCAACTAATATGAAAACTGTTAAAACAAATAATTTGTCCTTTCTTGTTTTTACTGTCTGTCTGAACTCTGATCTAGTACATGAAACAGTTCTATTTTTCTTTTCTTTTAACAACGATGTAATCCCTTGCATTGGGGTGGAGTCAGGGCAACTGAATGGAGCTGAGCATTTACTGGCTGAATGCCCTTCCTGACGCCTATGCAGAAGTCACAGCACAGCAATTACTCATTGCGCCCAGAGAGAGAAATATCTGCCACTACCTAGGATCAAAGTCACAGCCTCCTGATTGTGAGGTGAAATCTCCCCCTCTAGGCACCACACTGCTTGTCAACAGTTCTATTAAACTGAGATAATTTTCAGTCACTTCTTTGGCTTACAAGAAGTTTAGTAGTCAGTAAAATCTTGTGAAAAGAAGAGGCTACTTAGCAGAAGAATTGCATACAAATAAAATAAAAGAATAGTAATGGGGAAAGAGGCTAACTTACTGTTTATTGTTTTATAAACTGCCTCAAATCTCTAGCATGGACAGTATAAGTTTGAATATAAGTAAAGTCACTAATAAAAGTAAACATTTTTACTTTAAAGTATAAACAGAGTTTTGTTATTCAATAACAAAATTAAATCCAAGAAATAAGATTTAAAATATAAAGCATATTAGTCCATGTTTGATGTACAAGTGATCCTTGATTTACAACCACTCATTTAGTAATTGTTCAAAGTTACAACAGCACTGAAAAAAGTGATTTATGTTAGTTTTTCATACTCATGATCTTTGTAGCATCCCCGTGGTCACATAATCAAAATTTGGATCCTTGGCAACTGGCATATATTTATGACGGTTGCAGTATCCCGGGGTCATGTGATCACCTTTTGCAACCTACTGACAAACAAAGTCAATGGGGCAGCCAGATTCACATAACAACCAAGTAACTAACTTAACAACTACAGTGATTCACTTAACAACTGTGGCAAGAAAGATCATAAAATGGTGCAAAACTCACTTAAAAGTCTCACTTAGCAACAGAAATTCTGGATTCAATTGTGGTTGTACGTCAAGGACTACTAGTGCATAATACTGTGAAGGATAAAAGGTGGGATCCCAGCATAAATGGAGGCTGGGGAAAAAAATATTGTGCTGCTACTGCAAATGGCAGTCAAAAGGATCTTTTTCATGTTAATATAGTTAGAAATCACCCATTTCCCAAATTTAATTGTGAGATTTCATTATTGAGACAGTATCTATGTTTCATTATAAAGTTTCCAAAGTTACTTAGCTCTTTTAAATGTGATGTAATAGCGACATATGTCATGAAAACATGACTGTTGATTATTCTTGGGACAATGACTACAAAAATAGTCTTCAGTCCCTGTACTTGATTGTCTTCATCAAGTATCTGAAACCATTTGATTCAGTAAAATGATGGAAGATGTCCCAAGTAAACCCACGCTACTCTGTTGTGTGTTTTGGGCTCAGTTGTGTCAAGGACTATCTTGTATCTTGATAGCATTTACTTCATAATTTTTTTTTGAAGTTTTGATAAAGATTGGTTGTAAGTTTATTTTCTATCATGGATCTCATCAAGAGAGTATCTCAGGTGCTTATGAAAAGCCAAAGCATCTGGTCTGTAGTGAGCTGTTAAAACATGCTTAATTTGAAAATATTAGCATTGTTGTGAATTAGGAAGACCAAACTCAATTTGAAATCAGGAAAAATACTTAAAATAAACTTTATAAAAAAATGTATTTAAAGTTACTATATTGCTTCTAGTAAAGGTTTCCAATAACATGTATTATTATCTATTTTTAAAGTATTTTTTTCCCAAAGAAATATTCATGAGTGTCATTATCAAAACCCATTCTACACTCCAATATTGTGCAATATTTCTCACAGCCTGCACTCCTGGGAATAAGACCCCTTTTCTACTGTGTGTTTATCTAAAAACTTCTCATGACCACAATGGGAATAAAAAATAAAATAAATTTCCAGGGAAGTCAAAAAGGAATAATTTTCATTCCACATACTTATGACTAATTACAAACATTAATTACATTTTATTATATTATTCAGTATTACCGTTATAACCCAAAAATATGTTACGGATACAATTATAGCCAGAATAGGAAATATTGTCATTGAAAAATGTTTGGATGTACATTATTGACATTAGTGATTTAAAACATTTATAGCTGCACTTTTATGATATTTTTTCTGGAACAAGTCCCACTGAATTCTACAGTGATTATTTCTAACAGAGCTTGCTGCAGGATTACTTTTTAATTCATTCTGGCTTCTTTCAGTTTCAATCTGGAATTTAGATTAACAAAAGTCCTAAAACCTACCAGGCAAGTGATATTTTTAAATGCCATAATTGTGAATTACAGTCATTATTATAAGACTCACATTACATTGCAACAAAGGTTAATATTGTTTCCATGACTAAATTGGTTCACTTATGTCAGTGCCCCTTTGCCACTGAATAATGTTCACTAAAATATTACAACACAATTAAATGTGGACATCAGATATAAATAGGCTATTTAATTCTAGATGTGTGAGAAAAAAGCTATTCTTTATGTAACCCTGTCTATTGTCCAATTTTTTTTAAAAAAATGTATTCTGTTGCTAGAGATATTTTTAAAAGGGCATAGCGAAATATCATAAAGTTTTATACTACCCTTTCCTGAATTGGTTTTCCCAAGGTATCTAAAGCATGGCTGTTGTGATCCCATGTGGCTGGAAGATATGAGTTATTGGAGACGAGCACATTTGGGAGGCTAACAGACTGATGAAAGTTTTTTTAATGCAATGATAATAGAGAATAACATGACTGGTGATAAAGAAAGTGATCTCATGTTTTTTCCTTCCAAAGTTCTCTTCCAGTTCTATGATTCTATGAAATAGAAAAACAAAAGGAACAATACACAGAGATACATACATTTAAAAAAAAAAACAAGTGCTTAAAAAGTAAGTGAAACCAACAACAGAAAAAATAAAATATAGAGCATAATATGTTCTTACAACAGTAAACAGTTACAATTCTATATATAGTTAACTAATTATTCTATAGAAAACATTATGCAACTATATGTTATATAACTATCATAGTTATTTAAACTATATATATATTAAGCCTACTGTCTATTCACAAAACCATCACCTGACATGATCCCCACCTGACCCATAACAAGACCGATGACAAGACCCTCACTTGATGTGACCCTCACCTGAGATGATGGTCACATGGTGTGACCTCTTCACTGACCACACCAAGCCCTTACAAGCAGAAGGACACTAACACTGGCATTGCTTAAATTCCACTGAAGATGTGACCTAGCCTTGTAACAAAACGTTCAGAAACTAACCTACAAGCTTGGAGAATGAACCTTTACCCTCACTGCCCAATATGTTTATAAGACATGACTGAAGTAGTCTATATAGTTACATAGAATTATATTCCATTGAATTCAGTGATGTTTAACTTGCAATACACATACAATTCTAATAGGACATTCTTATTAAAGAAGAATATACTTGTATGACATTAGTTCCTTTATTAGAGAGAACCATGAGTAGATAGGTAAAAATAGCATATGTATCATAACCCTATGGCAGGGGTCCTCAACCTTGGCAACTTTAAGACTTGTGGACTTCAACTCACAGAATTCCTCAGCCAGCAAAGCTGGCTGAGGAATTCTTGGAGTTGAAGTCCACAAGTCTTAAGGTTGCCAAGGTTGAGAACCCCTGCCCTATGGGATGTAATCTCTCTGTTCTGTGGCAAATATAATGCCTGAATAATTCAAAGGCCACTCTGGACATCGTATTCTGAATGACATCTAATGAAAGGCTGAATGAATTCTTCCTTGTCTGTGAGTTCTCACTATTGTTGTATCTGTTCATTCTTATGTCCTTAGCAATAACAGTATCAGCAGGAAGATAATTTCCTCCTCCCCACATAGTTGCTACAACAGATTATCCCAATACGAGGCCCTGGGAAATTATTTTCTGAGTTCTTTATATAAGGTCCTCAATATTCTGTGCCTCTAATGCCTATTACGCACATTTTCAGTAGAATGGAAAGTTACATTTCTTAGATTCCCCTAATGCTTGAAATGCTACTTTATTCCAGTATACTCAAAGGAGAGAAGAGACCTCCAGAGCATTTTATTTATTTTTTGCTGAAAATATAGGAGGAGAAAACAAAACAGAAGAGTTCATTAACTCATATCATAAATCCCTATCTTACATCATTCAGCTCGAAGTTAACATTTATAAACTTTGCATACTAAAGAAAGAAATAATGAATGTTGGATTTGCTACTTCTAATATTATCTTTTGGCAGAAGATGTAAATACCTTTTACATCTCCATAAACATAGGCATTTGATTCATCCATCTTATTAAAATTATCGGAGTTGTGTAGTTTCAATAAAAGGAAACAGTAGGGACTGAATGGATAATGTTTCCTTGCAGAGTTCTCTATAAATGATTCAGAAAAAAATGACATAGATAGTTCAAACCAGCCTTAAGATATTTATTCACAAAAAAGTGAAGGGAGAAAAAAAATAGGCCTGCTGTTTTGTTTTGTTTTATAAAAAAAACCCTTAACAGCCAAAAGGAAACTCTTTTACTCAGAAATGCATTTTACTTTTGACAATTCTGTATTAAATGAGCAAATCAAGAAGAATATGTATGAGCTGGATGTTCAATTAAAGTATTTTTGCTGTGTCTTTGTTATGCCTAAGAATAGCAGACTGAATTGAAGGCATAACTAGACTTTTTCAGTATAGTCATTTTGTGAACTTTCTGGTAGATACAAAGGCATCGTAATTTCATAAATTATCTTCATTGCTTTTGCAGACCTATAAATAAGAAGAAATTTACTGCCTCTGCATGGGAGATCAGATTTTTCAAAAAGGTATAATCAAAGTATTCCTTCTTACAATGGAGGAAGCAAATTTAATGCTCAGAAATGAAGAATTACAACTTACAATGAAAGCCATGATCAGTGACATACTTACTTGTCTCTCTTCCATTGCTGGGTCAGGAACCAATATTATAATTAGGGACTTAATTTCCCTTTTTATTTCTAATAATCATCTCAAATTCTGCTTTTGGAAAGCTCATAACTCTAGCATTGCTTTGATCTCATTCAAGGAAAAACAATAGAAGTAAAATAGTCCCACATTGTGATACAGGAAAAGGAATACTCTAAGGTCAAATAAAAAGCAAGTTGTTTTATCTAGAAACCTGTGTTCTGGAAACAATTTTGGATTTTGTTTTCAAGGGATGAGATCAAAACTTTTCCCATTCCTATGGGCAAATGATTTATACAACACTAAGCCTTATTTATTTTGAATCATGGCCTCATCTACTTCTAAAACTTGATTAGACCAAACAATAAAAATTGACCTTTAGACACTAAAAGTATGTGAAAAATAATTCTTGTGAAAGAATTAACCAAGATTATAATGTATTATATATTAGGAGTATTTATGTCTCCAAGTCATTTTGTGTGGCTCATACCATTGCAGCCAGGCCCTGTTGCTCCTTTCCTCTGGATAACTCCTTAAGCAAAGTCCTCAGGACCTTGGATACACACTGTATTTCGTACAGAGAAGCAGCAGCAATCTAATCCTAACCTGACAAGATTTGATCTAACAATATCACAAGATCTGATAACATCAAAAGGGGGAAATCCATTTTGGCTAAAAGCAGGGAAAAATGTGTCAATCCAATCAGAAATTCTGCAACTGAATTTCAGCATTGTTATCAGGTAGTGGTCTACAGATCCAAAATGGCTATGATGTTGGTGGGGGTGGGGGCAAATCTCAACCCTGGTTGTGATGGTTTTGCTCTATTGCTTTCCTAGCATGTCTCAGGTAGAAAAAAGTCCAGCATGCACAGCAGTGACAGGTTTTGTCAGCTCATTTTAGGGCAATTCTAGGGAAAGTACCTCTGGTCAAGTTCCAGAGTTTCGACATTACAGCATGGTTCTTGGGGCCTGTGTCTTAGTACAATCATAATATACCATGGATTTATCTATGGAGATTCTCAGTCATCCAGGTCACGGTCTTCCCAAATCTGCTTTTTCAAAAGGCAACTGGACTTTGTTTTTTCCTTGAAGACAAATTTGCTTCTCATCCAAGAAGCATCTTCAGCCCAGACCAACACAGGAATTGGAAGCCTTCTCCAAACACATCAATTCTGTGGACAGATACATTAAGTTCACTTGGGAAGATGTTAAGGAAAATAGTCTGGCCTTCCTGGACTCTGGAGTAGATGTTAAGGAAGACAGAAGCCTCAACACTGAAGTTTATAGACACACACACACCCCTGCCACAGCTCAATATCTACATTTTGATTCTCATCACCCACTGGAGCATAAAATGGAGGGCTCAATTGTAATCGTAAGTCAAGGACTACCTGAATAGCTTGGGAAAACACAAAGGGGACAGGAGGACAGTCCAATCTTCTGCATGAGATATCTAGTAATCTAGCAGGACGTAATATAAAATTTTCTCTCAAAAAATGCAACTCATCTTGTTCTGTTTAATAGTTTTTAAATTCATAACTCTTTGAGGATTTCCCAGGATATTTAATCCAGGTTAGAGCATTTCATATCTTTATAAAGGTTTCTGATTTAACCCACAAATTAGATTATTTTCAAATTGGGTCCCTGTCAAATTGTTTGTAATTCAGGTAGTCCTCGACTTACAACAGTTCATTTAGTGACCATTTAAAGTTGCAACGGCACTGAAAATAGTGACTTATGACCATTGCACACTTATGACCATTGCAGCATCCCCATGGTCACATGATCAAAATTCAGACACTTGGCAACTGACTCATATTTATGACAGTTGCAATGTCCCGGGTCACGTGATCCCCTTTTGCGATCTTCTGACATTAAAGGCAATGGGGGAAAGCCAGATTCACTTAACGACCATGTCACTAACTTAACAACTGCAGTGATTCACTTAACAACGATGGCAAGAAAATTCATGAAATGGGGCCAAACCCACTTAACAAATGTTTCACTTAACAATGTAAATTTTGGGCTCAATTGTGGTCGTAACTTGAGGACTACCTGTACATTGTTGGCATGTATAATTTGCAACAACTACAACTATATTCAGCCAGTAGATGGCAGTGTTTGAAAGTGTGCCAGGTATAATCTAGGCTTTATACTCTATGCTCTTTTTGTTCTAAGGAAAGTTTTCAGTTACAGTTACCGTTAAACAGTTACAGTTAAGCAGTTAAGCAGCAAAGCCTATGGTGACAAACAAGGCACTTCTTTGTCCTGTAGGGCTATCATAAAACAGAATTTCTAACACAAATCAAATTAATTTCTATATCACAAACTAAGACCCAAGCCAAATATTGTTCATCGATGAACATCTTTAAACATAATTGTTCCTTGCTGGGGCTGTTTTAAAAATGATGCTATTTTCCTGATGCTGCTTTTCATCTGTACCAATATTTGCCATTTCGGTACTGGATAATTCTGTGGAACAAAGAAACGATGGGGTTGACCCAAAATGTTTGTTTTCTTCCTTTTCCATCTTTTCCTTTCCTTCTTTCTTCTTGACTCCTCTGAAACCTCACATGAATAATGTTTTGATTGCCTGCTGCCTTGCCAGGGATGCACGTGGAGGGTGGTCAGAAAAGTCCAGAAGGAATATTACTGATGTACATCCTGATTTTTATCTGGCTGCTTTAAAAAGTTTGGTATTTTGCCAATGCTGCTCCTCATCTTGACCAATATTGATCAATTTATCAGCACTTGAACCTCCTTTCGCCTTACTTTCATATTGTCAGAACCCAATTATATTTTATTTCTAACTAATCTACTTTGGGAAAACCCAATTCTTACTCTCTTTTGGATTCTGTCATACTACAAAGGGGGGGGGAGTAAACACGGGTGTTTATGACTGGCATTCCTTCTATCAACTACAAAGAAACATCCTCTGTGGATTCCCTCTCTGGAGTACTAACAATAACAATAGGCAATCAGCCTTGATCTCACTTCCTATGAAGCCTCCTTTTACCGGCAGCAAGGAAATAGGGGGGGAAGATTGCAACATTTGGGATCCAATGGATTTAACACCCAGCCATCTGCCAATTTGAATTGACCGGAAGGAATGTGGGGTGGGACTGCTTGGGAACGCTTTAAAACATTGAATGATCAGGGGGATCCCCCAGATCCTGTCTAGCACGCCTTCAGTCAGTTTTTCTTAATAAAGATTCCTGCTGGAAGAACCGTTCCAAGAGTTCTGTCTTCTTAAGATGTAAATTGAGGTGGGTCCTTACACATATACTAGATGGGATTCATATTCAGAAACAGTCATCCATAAACAACAGGAGTAGAAGAGGACAAGAATTTGAGGGAAACTGTTGGAATGGGAAAGTCCATGGTAAAGAGCCAGGAGGTGGCGGTTTGGCCCCAGTACCAAAGGGCAGGAGAAGGGTGGACGGAGAAGGGGATGAGCAGCCCGATCCAGTGTCCCTTCCTCAGGATTGTCGGCTTCATCTGCGGCACAAGAGAGGCAGAGGGTGAGTTGCCAGCGACCCAACCCACAGCCCGTCTTCTCCAGGTGTAGTTCCTGGCGGGCAGTCACCCAACTCACCTCAAAAGGGACCTGGGCCTTGAACCTCATCAGCGATTCCAACAGGGCCCGGTTGCCCTTTCCCGCAAGGCGATGTATGGAGAGTCTGGGAAGACCAGAGACAATTTATTTTTCTACAGATGTCATGGGTAAATATCTTTTTTTTTCACTTTGCTTTTTTTTAAAAAAAATACTTATAATTAAGGAAAATCATAATCCTTATAATTAAAAATACTATTTTATGTTTATTTCATTGAGGATTTTTTAATTTGCGGTTTATTTCTTATTCATGGTCCAGAATAATTTTGTTCTTGTTGCTTTTCCTTTTGTAGGTGCAGAATTTGCTTCTTTCCAAATTTCACGTTATTTGTAATGTGAAATCTGTCCAGCAGCTAGTGAGAAAGACAAGAGAGATTTCTAAGGAACACGGTTTTAGGATGGAAATAAAAGGAAAAGCAGATTGAAATAAGCTGAGGTATTATGCAAAGTTATAACCTTCTCTGGCTTTGGCTTAACATATTGTATGGATGCAACTATTATGCTGCATAAGCCATGATTTATGATTTGGCAGGATAACATAGATTTTTTTTTACATTTTATGTATATTGTATTCTTTGATTTATTTCAAAACCTCTATGTACTTAATCATATATCAATAATAGAAAAATTGCATTGATCTTATCAGTAATTTAGCATAGTTACTGTAGAAAGAAGCCATTTCTCTAAGCTTTTTAAATTTAAATTTATTTTTTAAATTTCCTACAGTATGTTTTCAATAAAACCACAACCAGAATAATGTTGGTTAACACAGCAACAATGGCTTACAAGCGTTTACATTTTATTACAAACTGCTCTTTTTTAAAAAAAAATGCCTTGTCTGGTTAGTTTAATGAAGACAAGGACTAGGAGTGACATGATCGCAGTTTTCCAATATCTCAGGGGTTGCCACAAAGAAGAGGGAGTCAAGCTATTCTCCAAAGCGCCTGAAAGTAGGACAAGAAGCAATGGATGGAAACTAATCAAAGACAGAAACAACCTAGAACTAAGGAGAAATTTCCTGTTAGAACAATTAATAGTGGAACAACCTGCCTCCAGAAGTTGTGAATGCTCCAACATTGGAAGTTTTTAAGAAGAGACTGGACAACCATTTCTCTGAAATAGTATAGGGTTTCCTCCCTGAGCAGGAAGACCTCCAAGGTCGCTTCCAACTTGGTGATGATGATGATGATGATGATGATGATGATGATGATGATGATGATGATGATGATGTGATTATGCCAAAATTGCTTTTCCTTCCTGCTTTTCTGGTGTTCAGTTGCCTCTGTGCACTTTTAAACATTACACGTGCACAAAACAAACCCCTGACACAGTCTCATGTACCTTTTAAAATTAATTGTGTGCCATCAGGTTGTTGTCAACCTCTAACAACTACAAAGAACGATTTTCTCCTTGATGATCCGCTCTTAACCTGGTCTTCCAGTGGTGCGTTCATTGCTACTGGAACCAAGTCCCTCTTCAGCCAGAGTGCTTTTTCAAGCATTATGTCAACATCCATGGTATAATCCAGGAATGAGGGAATCAGGAGGCAGCGAAAAGTGCCTGTTCAGTGGAAGACCATTGCACCAAAGGCTTCCCAAGGGAAGGGCTTTTCCCTTCCTCTGCTTCCTGTGTACCACAGTGCACCACAGGT
The DNA here is from genome assembly GCA_023970755.1 of Azemiops feae. Taxonomy (NCBI): domain Eukaryota; kingdom Metazoa; phylum Chordata; class Lepidosauria; order Squamata; family Viperidae; genus Azemiops; species Azemiops feae. Next base: position 66,316 of record JALGBA010001861.1, on the reverse strand, counting down.
GGTACGTGTACCACCGGTTGAAAAGCCGTGGTCTAGAGGTGTGACAAAACTGTCTCCTTCCGCTATTCAAGTCTCTGATCACACGTCATCTGTAGATCAGAAGCACGAGCACTTTGAGGCTCGGCTTGCTGCCCCTTTGGATGAGGGTAAGAGAGTCCTCAGTACGCAGGCTCTGTGCAAAGTGGCTGACTTCCTGAACAATTCTGTCCTCACCAGGAAGGAACAGATGATGTTTTGAAGGAAGGTCTCAGTGCTGGGAAGTGGGGATATGAAGAGACAATTGGTTTCAGGCAATTGGTGCCAGCTAGTTAAGGGAACAAGGACAGGTTCCTATTTCACCAAAGTTCCCATGCTGGATCCACTGGACATTTCCCCCCCCCCAAAAATTGTTGCTTCCTGAAAAACTTTGGGTGATGATGTTAGACCCTCCAAACCTTGGGAGCAAAGCCACCAAAGAGCCAGCTTTGGCAGCAAAATCAGCTGTTTGTCAGTGGGAAAGAAAAACCACCCGCTACTCAGCACCCCATCTTTGGGGAAGTCCTGATAAGAGATTCTAAATTAAAGAGTATTTTTTCCTCAATGGGTGGCAGCAGAATCGTGCTACCATTCTTTCCTCTGGTATTACGGTTTAATACTTCTAAAAATATTTTCAAAAACATCCTCTCATTATTTTTTCAAATCGGATTGACTGACAGCAAAAAACAACATTTGGAAGAATGCAAAGTCTGGTAGTTACTTATATTCAGGTTTACCCTTTATTCTGTAATCTACCCTCCTTTTTATGAGCATTTTTCAGGCATTTTCATGAAATGGAAAAATAGAACCTGATGAAATTCAGTATGCCATGCAAACCACAGAATTATAATTTCTACCGAGAATAATTTGATAGTCTGGCAACAGAAACAAGGTAAGAAAGGAGAAGAATAAAAGCAGATATTGGAATAAAGTTTTTTTCCCTAAATACACCTACTATAGTTGTAATAAAAAAAATCTAGTAATTGTGGCATGTACAGTGACATAGCAATAATCTGACTCAGAGTGTTTGCCAAAATTGACCTTAATAACTTCTAGCCCATTGATTTCTATTTGATATCAGCAGAGAAAATGGTTGCTAATTAGTCAGCCAGCAGCCTTCTATTTACAAGATATAATAGCATCACAGAGGTTTTCAAAGACCATAATGTTAGTTCAATCATTAGTTTAAATGTGATGGCCACTTTAGGCAGTAAGTGTTGATTATTGAGAATGCAGAGAGATTTGGAAGACAGAATTGGAACATTATGTGTGTTTATTCAAGTCTTATTTCTAAGATGAACTAAGATTTAACTGAGAACACAGTTACTTTGTTTTGTGGGATGATGGGAAGGCATAATAATGTAAGAAAAGACTCTGCCAATGCAGTCTAATGGCCATCTAGGCCCACATTTTCTCTTCATAATGACAGCATTTGATATGATCACGTTTGGTATGGAATACTGGAATACTGCATCCAGTTTTGATCATCATGATGTACAAAAGATGTTGAGACTTTAGAAAGAGTACTGAGAAGAGCAACAAAAATGATTAGGGGACTGGAGGCTAAAACATATAAAGAATGGTTGCTGGAATTAGGTATAGTTTAATGAAAAGAAGGAGTAGGGGTGACATGATTGCAGTGTTTCAATAGCTGCCACAAAGAAGAGGGAGTCAAGCTATTCTCCAAAGCACCTAAACACGGGACAAGAAGCAATGGATGGAAATTAATGAAGGAGAGAAGCAACTTAGAACTGAGGAGAAATTTCCTGACAGTGAGAACAATTAATCAGTGGAACGACTTGCCTTCAGAAGTTGTGAATGCTCCAACACTGGAAGTTTTTAAGAAGAGATTGGACAACCATTTGTCTGAAATAGCATAGGGTTTCCTACCTGAGCAAGAGGTTGGACTAGAAGAACTAGAAGAACTCCAAGATCCCTTCCAACTCTGTTTTTCTGTTAATAATAATAATAATAATAATAATAATAATAATAATAATAATAATAATAATAATAATAATAATAATAATAATAATAATAATAATAATAATAATAACAACAACAACAACAACAAAAACAACAACAAACAACAACAACAACAACGAAAAACAACAACAACAACAACAACAACAAACAACCACAACAAACAACAAACAATAATAATAATAATAATAATAATAATAATAATAATAATAATAATAATAATAATAATAATAATAATAATAATAAAGTTGAAAGGGACCTTGGAGGTCATTGAGTCCAACCTCCTGCTCAGGCAGGAAACCCTACACCATTTCGGACAAATGGCTGTCCAGTCTCTTCTTAAAAATTTCCAGTGTTGGAGCATTCACCGCTTCTGGAGGCAGGTCGTTCCACTGGTTAATTGTTCTAACTGTCAGGAAGTTTCTCCTTAGTTCTAGGTTGCTTCTCTCCTTGATTAGTTTCCATCCATTGCTTCTTGTCCTGCCTTCAGATACTTTTTTTCTCCTCTCTCTCCCACTTATTGCCACACTTAATGACAAATAACAACTTACTATTCATGTCTGAGTTCCAAAATATTTTAACTGGTCAAGCCAAGTTAAGCCAATTCATAAGAGTTTTCCTAAAGTGCAGTTGCATTAAAGATTCAAGAGATACAGACCACAGAACATTCTAGCACTCATATTCTCCATTCTCCATTCTTATTCATTTAGGAAACTCAGAAACATGGACAGAAACATAATGATATTTTTGTCTCCCATTACTATGAAATTAATAATAATCAACCTAATAGTTATACATAATAATCTTACATAAATGTATCCAGATTCCTTTCAAAATCCTCTAAAATGATTAGCCATCACCAAATTTAGTGTCAGTCAATTTCCCAATTTAACCATGTGAAAAAGAATAGTTTATTATATTGTTCATTAATCTTCCTGCATTTAATTTTAATAATTTTTACATTGTGAGAAGAAAGAAAAGTTAGTTACCAACATATCAAATGATCTTGTTGTTATAAACATTTTTCATTTGTCTTCTTATGAACTTCATTACAAGCTAACATTATCTCTGGGTGAACTGCAAAATCATTTTGGCTACTCCCTTTTATTCTTTTCAACTGAGAATTGATAGTGTGAACAACCGCAGGATGAATGGATGAAAAATTAGTAGAAAACTGATTCATTTCCAAATTGAATTAACAAGTAGAGATAAGGAAAGATGATGTGGACGTTGTTTGGATTAACATGAAAAGTGCAAAATGCAGCATAAATAAACTTAAGCTAAAAGAAGTATAACAAATGCTTGATGTAATGATGAAGTGAAGGAGGTTATGGATGAGGAAGGAAGTTCATATGTGAGAATCACTGCTGAAAAATGATGTTGAGAGAAATATATTCTACAATACATTTAGATATATAAAAGTTATCTCCAATAAATGCACAGTAGTCAAAAAAGCCAGGAAGTTAAGCTCAAAAGAAGCACAGAAAATAAAAATTATCTTTAGGAAAATAAAACTTGTTTTGAAAGTTGGTACAAAATGTAAAGTATAAACAAGGGGTCTACAACAGAATGTAGAGAATTAACAAATAATTAATAATAAAAGTGATAAAACAAATTCAACCCTCCAACCATACAATGTATTAGTAATGGTAGTGTCAGCTTACCATAAACAATTTAATTGGTTATTATGTTTTTAACGGATTTCTATAAACTGTCATGAGTCTTCATTGACCTGATGATACATCAAAGAATAAATCAATCAATCACTCGGTCAATCAATAAAATCCTCACTGCTCTTCCCTAACTTTAGATATTTACTGTACAAAGGTATAAATCACTGATATCAATGTTAGGTAGGTATGAATTTTAAAACTCGGAGAATATAGCACAGGAAACTCTTAAGTGGTTGAGCTGATTCAGAGAAGATAACAATCTCATAAGATATTGCATAATACTGAAAGTTTAGAAAAGGCTAACCCCAATTTTAAAAATCTATAAGATAATTAGATTTGACAGACAATGGTGATGGATGAGTCATAGTTCTTTTTTAAACAATTATTTCCATGCAACATAAAACTGACCTTACACTGGAGATTTTGTGTAATATGCAGAAGCTATTACTGCTCAATATCAACAACCTAAGATATGCAGATGATACCACTCTAATGGCAGAAAGTGAAGAGGAACTAAAGAGCCTCTTGATGCGGGTGAAGAAGGAGAGTGCAAAAGTTGGCTTGAAACTCAACATTAAGAAAACCAAAATCATGGCATCCGGCCCTCTTAATTCCTGGCAAATAGATGGGGAAGAAATGGAGGTAGTGACAGATTTTATCTTCCTGGGCTCTAAGATCATCACAGATGGGGACTGCAGCCAAGAAATTAAAAGACGCTTGCTCCTGGGGAGGAAAGCTATGGCAAATTTAGACAGCATACTAAAAAGCAGAGACATCACCCTGCCAACAAAAGTACGTATAGTCAAGGCCATGGTTTTCCCAGTTGCAATGTATGGCTGTGAAAGTTGGACCATAAGAAAGGCTGAACGCAAAAGAATTGAGGCCTTAGAACTATGGTGCTGGAGAAGACTCCTGCGAGTCCCTTGGACTGCAAGGCGATCAAACCGGTCAGTCCTAGAGGAGATCAACCCTGACTGCTCCTTAGAAGGCCAGATCCTGAAGTTGAAACTCAAGTACTTTGGCCACCTAATGAGAAGGAAGGACTCACTGGAGAAGAGCATAATGTTGGGAAAGATTGAGGGCAATAGAAGAAGGGGACGACAGAAAATGAGGTGGCTGGATGGAGTCACTGAAGCAGTAGGCATGAGCTTAAATGGACTCCAGAAGATGGTAGAGGACAGGAAGGCCTGGAGGAACGTTGTCCATGGGGTCGCGATGGGTCGGACATGACTTCGCAACTAACAACAACAACATTACTGCTCAATAAACACTCAAGTCCTGCATGCCTGAATATGGACAATTATTCATGATTTTACAAGTGAGTGCTCCCTGCTCAGTAGTTTGGGCACAGTTGTATAATGCTTTTGCATATCAAGTGCTCAACAGAGGATAGTTCCATTCAAATGCTTCAAGTTCATTAAGCATCACTCATAAATTGACTAAAACAAACAAACAAACAAAAGAGAATAACTGTACTGTCAAGCTTTTTTAAATCCCCCAAACAACCTATTTCCCAAACAAAATAAGATTTGGTCCAGTAAAAAGATGCTGACAAATTTGAACTGATCTATAAACAAAATATTAATATAATTAATGTAATGTTGCATAACCATATGTAACATAAGGTTACATAAAGCACTTACCATTTTTTCAGATTAGTCAGCGTCATCCCAACTGTTGAGCAGAATGAAACAGCCTCTTCATGGGGTATATTTGGATGAAATTCATTTAGAAATGAGGCCTTATCTCTCCTTCCAACTCACAATCTGGAGCAGCCCCTTCATTATGCTTAAGGCATAAGGCATAGTCAGCAATAGACACCCCTAATTTTGCTGGAATAGAAGATTAGCTTTTTGTTAACTAATCACTGACTGATGAATTCATGGTTATTTATTCTCAGATCAGTTTTTAATAAGCATACCTTTCTATGTGTAAACAAAAAAGTTCAAATCCTGACCAGCAGCTGGAAAGATGGGACCAAATTTATATCATTGAATGAATGTGAAGTTTTATAACTTCTGTCAAGGGGTCAGACAAGAAAGGAACAGAGGATTTTGCACTGCCCTTGGTTTTTCCACAGACAGTACTCTTCATTTCCACTTTCTTGGAGGGTTTTTTTTTGTATGCGATTGCAATGAAAGAGATGGAAAATTGCCTATTATAAAGTAAAAAAAAAAAGTGTTCTCTGCCCTTTCCCAAAAGTTGCTGATTATTTCAGTCTTTATGCTGATCAGACTTTCCAAAAGGATAAGGAATAATCAGAGTCTGGAGGGCAAAATTATGGTGATTGCATGCATGTGTGCACGCGCGCACACACACAAAGAGCACTAAGCAGACAATGATTTTGAAGGTGGTATTCTGTATTGAAGTTATAGCTAGTATAGTCTAGTTAGCCTTTTCAAATCAGGATTTGAGGATTTCAAGTCCCCAAATTTTCAGGCATTGTTAAGAAGTCCTGAAAATTAAAACCTACACATCAGAACAGTATCAAGATTGAAAAATGCCACTCATTAGAGTTTTAGGATAAAGTTCAAATGCTCATTAGGGGACCTTGGCTCAGTCTTTATCAGTCTAGCACACTAATTTGTTCAAAAACATTTGGTCCTCATGCAAACTTTGTGTCCATATAGACTGCATTATGGCTTAAATTTGATTGAAATTCTTTGACTCCCTGCCACTCAATTCACAAGCTGGCAGCAAAAAACTCAATTCCTGCAGCCTACTCAAGAGGAGCAGTTGTCCAGAGTGCAAATGAACAATTTTATGAGGTCCTCTTTACCCAAAAAGATTGCACCACCCAGATTTCACTGGTTGGCCATAAATCTCCACTACCATGCCATTCCTGGTGCTTCAGGGATATCTAGTTTGTCTCAAGGCAAGCTTGCTTTTTTTCCCTTTCCAATGCTTGAAACACTTTCATTTATTTTTGGATTAGAATATCATAATAGCAACAACCAGAAAAGTGGCAAAATAGCAGAAATGAACACTTGAGTATCTCACAGAAAGAGAAATTATACCATACTTGCTTCAAACCATTTTGAGGAATTAGACAATAAATTAACTGAATCACTTGATTCTAAATTGAAAAATTGAAAAAAAAATGGGGAAAAGGAATGAATATAAGATTTGTAAATATGAAAGAGTTGATGAAAGAAAAAGTTAAGGAGATGGATAGCTCTGACAAACAAGTGTCTGGAAATCTGAAACAAATTAATGGCAAAATGGAAATTCTGGAGAGTAAGTAGAAGTTATAGACAGAGAGTTGGGAGGACAACTAGATAATTAAACTATATTGAAATTGAGAAAGAAGCACTTTTGTTTTGAGATTTAGAGCAGTCCCAAAGGATTCTGGTAAAGATATCAAAGAAAAAATTATTTAGAAAATAATTTGGTTTGGGATGAGGAGGATATGTTAGATAAAACTGATGAAGTATACATACAACATTTGTGAGTATTAAAAATGTTCCAAGAGATATTGTGTTGCACTTTGTTAAGAGAAGGGATCAAAATTAGCAGCAGCATTTAAATACATGACTTTTAATCTTTATGACTAAAGATTAATAAATAAAGATCCAATTGTTCTTAAAGAAATACTCATTAGAGTATTATGTAAGAAAAAGGGTATTATTGTTGATTAAGAGATGAAAACAGAAAATAAAAATTAAGATTCCATTTTGATGGGATATATTGGAAGGTGCGATTTTTATTTTTAAACAGCAAAGGTTTTGATTGAATTTTGTCTAGGGGTAAGGGAATTTCTAGAAAAAAATAGAGAAATTCCTGGAGATTCAAATGAGATTACATAAAATTTTAACAGGGAATTGAAAGGGATGATACTGAACTAGGTGTAACAAGTATCATTTTTTCTAAATTTTTGGCTTGATTATGGATTACAAATGCTTAATGTGGAAATGGAGCACCTGCTTCTCAAAAGAAAAAAATAATTATTCTTTTAAAAAATTAAAATATAATTTGCCTAAGAAAATGAACATAAAATATTTGATTTATAAAAATTTTAATAAAGAATTTATTTCAGCAGGATCTTTAAAAAGGAATAGAGTTATTTTATACATTAAACCCCATCTAGAACTTGTATTGACTGATAAGCATTGTAGATTTCTTGGAGTGGAAATAAATTTGCATGAGACTAAGAGTTTGATATTGTGTATTTATGCCAACAATTGAGGATAAAGTACTGTTCTAAAAAGGACTTGTGGATGGATTAATAGGTTTCTCTTATGAAAATTGGTGTTTGATGGAGAATTGGAATGAAATGGTCTCCTTACAATTGGCTAGAACTGAGAAAAATATTAAAATTACTCAAGGAAAAATGACAAATGCTTTTTTTTAAAAAAAAGATGGATAATTTATGTTGGATTGCTTTAGGGGGAAAGAAAAAATGGCAATTCAAGTAGTATATATATTTTTCTAAAAGACATAGATCATTTTCAAGAATAAATATGATTTGGATTTCAAATACTTTGGCCAAAAAAAGTTTCTAAAGTAGAGATATTACTTTTTGGGATCATAATCCTGTGAGTTTGGTTTATAAAAGGAAATCTAGTTCTTTTAGATGGGACTAAATGAAATTTTGCTACAGAAAAAAGCAATAGGGCAGGATTGCAATTTGCTCATTTCTCTCAAACACAGCGCTGTCTACAGAGTCTGACTGGAACCATTTGACCTTTATTATAATACAGGAGTGAAAGTGTAAAGGGGGCAGGCAATTACATTCCTGAGGTCAATAAGGTCATCCAATTGATTTGAGCTGATCTTCTGGTTTGTAGAGGCTGAACATTGGGATGTAAATAGCAGCAGCTTTATTCTGTTGCATATGTAATAGACATGTACAATTCCATTGATTCTGCTTATTTGAGGATTTGAAATGTAAACAACTTAAATTTGTTTTCTCTGCTTCCTGCCAAATCTTTCTCTTTTCCAAAGAATGCTTAGACTCCCTAAACCACATACAATAAGTAAATTAAGCGAGAGAAGATTTGACTGTGGTCATTTTCTCTGTCCTTGATCAAAGATTTTAATCAGCTCTATGCTCATGGAGTTTATTTGTTCATTCATTCTTTGTATATGACCATAATTCTTCATAACACTTACTAGAAAGCAGTGCAAAATTAAAACAGCACATTGCCAAACAGATGTCCAGCAAAGTATATTCATTTCCAAAGGCTTATCAGAACAGCCATGTGTCGAATGCTTTCTGAAAGTTGACTAAAATAGGGGCCAGACATATCTTCAGAAGATAATGTTTCAGTGGGGTTAGGCAGCCATAAAAACAATGTTTTTGGACTCCCATTTGTTTACCTCTTGAGGTTGGATTGCCCAGAGAATCGTCTTGCAAGTTGAATGAACAAAGAATCAATTAGAGAACGCAATGTCACAAATACCCTTAGTCCTTATCCTGTATGGCTTTATAAGCTAAAAAAAAATAGCATCTTCAATTAAGTTCTGGAAAGGCCCCAAAATCAGTGCCATAAAACAAGTTGGGAAATTCAGCTCAAATCCCAGCTCACATATAGCATTGTGTAGAAATAGGACAATAGCTTCATAAAAAGAGCTAGCTGCTAATAGTTGTACAGAGGATTGAAATCTGATTTGAGCAACTTGTCTTAATTCATTTGTACATTATAATTAACATTATCTAACTTGCATATACTTCTTATAGAAATTTTACATAGATAGCATTTCCATCAACAATGTGATTCATCAAAGTTGAATTTATATTTTAATAATCAGCATATTTTTAATTAAATGCAGCCACTTCACATGAAGACATATAAGTTAACTTTGTTTAAAGCTGTATAATATTTCATCTAATGATTACCTAAAAGTTAGCCAAATCTTGGGGTTCCCTAAGCCACTATGTTGTTCAGGGCAGCAATTTTTACAAATAAAAAAAATAATGAATTCTCTATTTCATTTGGGATTCATTTAGTTTTATGTCTCTTTATCCAAAATATATAAAGGAAATTCAAATGCAATGCTGTTTGTTATATAATTTAAAGGGATAATTTCAGCTTGTTTCAATGGCAAAATATAAATACTGAAGAGAAACAGTTATTTCCATCTTGCAGTACTGGAATGTCTACTTCACTTGTAGATTTAGCACTAAAAATAATCTTTATGCAGAATAAAAGGAGTTTGGGATACAAAACTGAAGAGATTATTAGAGGTTTCCATTAGTTGGGTACCTATTCACTGTAGCAATTCTTTATAGCTTGGAGATAAAGTGTACTTTAATTAAAGAAACCAATTCCACTTATCTTTCACCAAGCCCTCAGGAATACAAGCTGACTTTGCCCAGTGCTTTCTATGCAGGTTGCCACATTTCATCCATTCAAAAAATAAAAAATACAGGCAATTCACCAAGAATCTTTTATTCTTTGCATTGCCAACATGCAGTTGATGCTACAGTTCAGAAATTACACCAATCAAGTAGAAAAGGACAGATCCATGATAAATTGGCACTTCTCTCTTTGATCGGGACTAACTCAGAAGCAGCACTACGAGGCAGCTGAAAAATTACTTCATCTCTAATTACTTCATCTCTAGTAGGTAGAGAAAATAAATGGAAATGGAAATCAATAATAAGCTCAACAAATTAAGGGGTCATTTATAAAGCACACTGAAAATAGGGGAGGATATTTTTATTAATTATTAATTAATTAATTATTAAAATATTAATTTTATTAATATGTTATTACATAAGGAATGTGCAACCTTTTTCAGATCCAGTGCTACTATGGGCTATGAACAGGAGGCCACATGTTTCTGAAAACTGATAAAACAGAAAAGCTAAATATATTTAGCTTAAACTTAATTATTATAAATGAATTAAATATAATTAATATAACTACTCCCAGTATAATTAACTATTTTGCTTTGTGTCACATTAAAATTCTAAACTGATGATACATTTTAAAAGAGCAATAACAACAGATTAAATGTTATGGTGGGCACAGAACTAGATATATTGTTGTTGTCAGCCATTCAGTTGTGTCCCACCCTCGGCCACTCTATGGATCAATCCTCTCCATGCCTCTCTGTCCTGCACTGCCTCCTTCAGATCTGCCATGGTTATCCCAGTGTCGTCCTTTATAGTATCCAGCCAGCGGGTTCTACGGTGGCCCCTTCTCCTTTTTATGCTGACCACTCCCAGTAAGTCAGCTCTCATGACAAGACCAAAGTATGACAGCCTCTGTTTGGTGATCTTGGTTTCAAGTGATATTTTTGGTGAGGTTCAGTCTAGGACTTCTTTGTTTGTTATGTTTGTAGTCCATGAGATGTGTAATAATCGCCTCCAGCACCACAGTTCAAAGGCGTCCATCCTTCTACAGTATCTGCCTTTTTCAGAGTCCAGATTTTGCAGCCATAAGTAGCAATTATATTGCCCACACTACTTTCTCCTTCAAGATATATGGTTTCATTTCTGGTAGGTCAGCTTCTCCTCTTACGGCTTGGCCTTGTTTTTCATTTGTGTAAACTTGTTCTGCATATTCCTGCCATCTTTCTCTGGTTGCTTATTGGTCATGCAATTCCTGTCCATCATATCCTTTGATCATAGCCTTTCCTGCCATAAAAGAATTTCTGGCCTTCTTCAAATAAGAGAGGTCTTGTATGATCTGTCATGGCTGCTTCCTTCAGTTTCTCACATTGCTCAGCCCAGTACTTTTCTTTATCTTTTCTTGCCTCTTTCTGGAATTTTGCATTTAGTCTTCACATTTCCTCCCTGTCATCAATGGCTTTTGTTTTCCTTATCTGTTCTGCAGTCCCTACTGTAGCTTTTGAGATTCATATGGTCAATTTCAGTGATTTCATGTATATAATATGTTTTTAGGCTACTTCAGCGATGGTTGTTTTTATTTCCTCTTGTAGCATATCTGGTTGTCTTTCTGTGAGGTTGAACAATTCAAATCTGTTCTTAACTTCAACTGCATTGGTGTCAAATTTCTGAATCAAGGATGGCCCTGTAGCACCTGGACTTTACTTTGGCAGTGAACAGTTCATGGTCTGACCCACATTTTGCACCAGGGAATGTTTTCACGGTGAGGATGGAACTTTTCCACTTCTTTTGGCATACCGTAATATGTAGTAATATGTAATATGTCTCACTGGAGAAGAGCCTAATGCTGGGAAAGATTGAGGGCAATAGAAGAAGGGGACGACAGAGAATGAGGTGGCTGGATGGAGTCACTGAAGCAGTAGGCGTGAGCTTAAATGGACTCCAGAAGATGGTAGAGGACAGGAAGGCCTGGAGGAACGTTGTCCATGGGGTCGCGATGGGTCGGACACGACTTCGCAACTAACAACAACAACAACAATATGTAGTCAACGTGGTTTCAATGTTCTCCATTTGTGTATAGTGTATAGTGTATAATGTATAGTCGCCATTTGGGTTGTTCAAACCATGTGTTTATTAGCTGTTATTTGTGGTGTAGCTGAATCAGATGTTCTCCTGCCTCATTTCATTCACCAAGGCCAAACTTGCCTATGATCCCTGTTTCTTCCATTTTTCCCACTTTCGCATTGAAATCTCCAATAATATAATGTCTTTCTTTGGTGTTTGTTTCAGAGTTTCCTCAATTTCAGCATAGAATGGGAGTGTAAATTTGCAGAATTGTCATGTTGCAAGGTTTCCATTGATACATATTACCATTATTCTTTCACTGACTGTTTGAAAACTTTCTATGGTTCTGCCCACTTTTTTATGCAGTATAAAACCCATTTCTCTTTTTCGGATGGTATCATTGCTTATATGCTTATATAAAGTACTATCCCAAGGGTGGAAATTAAGTCTCCCAAGGGCCACATGCAAAACTAGGACTGTTGTGGAGGGCTGAATGAATAGGGCTGGCATGTCCACTACAACCATCACCATGGCCACTGCCACAGCCACCACTGTGATACCACTGCAGCCACTGCCATTGCCACCACAGCCACAATTGCTGCTGGCTGGACAGAGATAGCCAAAGGATATGGGCCATAGAATGCCCAGGTCTGTACTATCCCATCAGGAAAAGACACACCATTTCCAATCACACAGATATTTCCTTGGTTAAATCTATTACAAACTTTAATTTTTAATTAATGTTGTTATCTGAAATGCTACTTTAAACTGGCCTTTTTTTATTTGGTTGATGCCATGTAATTTGACTAAGGTCATATGAAGGTTTTCAAAGAACGTTCATCAATGTGACAGTGTCAGGACTTTTTTTTTCTTCGTACAGAACCTGCTGGGCAGGTGAAATTCATGTGCTGATAGGAGAGCCTTAACAAGAATTCCTTCCAAAGGGAAATGGCCTATTCCAAGCTCTGCAGAAGTCCAGCTGAGAAATTACTTCAAAGCAGTTCTTTTTGCATTGCAGCTAAGCCAAATAACTTCAGCTGATAAAAAGAAGTGATAGCATGAGATATCATAAATGCATTGCCAATGTGAGATAGGTACAACTATCTCAACTGACAGCGTCCATAAAGGGGATTATAATGTGTCATATGTTGTATTGCCTTTGAAAACAGAGGTCACTTGTTCAGAATATAACAGCTACATTCTTAACTCCCTTTTAATGACTCCTGTACCAAGTTGACATTTAAAGTCTTATATATTTTGGAGAGAGGGAACTGACTATCTCTATATTTGCTTAGTGATACTTCATCAAATTAAAAAAATATTTACGGTCCAAGATCAAACATATGAACGACCAACATACTGTTCAATATCTATAAAACAACAGTTTAAAAATTCCAAGAAAATCCTAAAACATTTGGCAGTTAACAGTTAATTGTACTGAGGAGAAGCCTGATGATTTTTGACAACTATGTATAGCTACTGATAAAAATTTTGCAACCTTCTTGGTGGTTTTTAAACAGTATTCAACCAGGACAAGGTAATGGTTTCCTGGTCACCATAGCAATTAGATTATTAATAATTAGGGGTATTAAACTGATTGACTGTACAATGACTATTTTAATAGCACATGTAAAACGGATTCTACTTCTGAATTTGAGCAAAAGAAGTTTGGCTTTCATATGTATTATAATATGTTGGCTATTGCCTTGATAGGCAGTGCCAAAGTAAATAATCTCCTATGTGGACAATATTAAATGCTATAGAAATATTGAGAGACAGACCATGGTGATTGTACTTATTGATTCTCCTCAAGCTTCTTCTGCCTTTCTTCTACCATCTGAAGCATAACAAGTAAATACTTAGGGTTGTTGTGTTGAGGAGGAGGAGGAGGAGAAGGGTTTAAAGATGCAGATGAACTCAATATTGTGTAAAAGAAAAAAAATCAAATCTTCATCTACTAATGCTTATCACACTAGTTAAACCTTAGTTGCAAGTAAAGCTATTGGGAAACATATGTGACATGATTTTTCCAGTGAGGAAGTCCACTCCGAACATGTTTTATGAAATGTCAGTTATGATCTGAATCTTATTGCCTCTGCTGTGATCCTCGGGGGTGCCAATTATTTACAAACCGGACTGCCATCTGTGTTTTTACAACATTCTTGGAGTTGTTATATAACACTTTAATAGAGTCCTTGGAGAAAGGAAACATGTTTTATATGGAAACAATATCATGTGAAATTTCCATCATAGTCTACATTACAGTAAGATTCAGAAAAGCATATATATTTTCATCCCAAAGTATGGAGTATTTCTTTTAAAGATGCATATTGTTCCCCATTTTATTATAAAATGGACCTCTTCATATTCATCCTCAGAATTTGCCACACATTGACAACATTTATGAATTAATTCCTAATGTTCATTGTTATTTAATAATTATATTTATAAATATCAGTTCATTAAACAGCAAAAGGAGCTTATATGTTTTTTTCACTAATTCATTCTTTTAACATCCCTGTGAAGTATATTACACTAAAAATAATAACTGAATTAAGGTCATTGATTAACTTTGTGACCTAGAACTTTGAACCTGGGTCTAGCCAACATTGTAATAACTACATGGTCATTCTGACTTTCAACCCTGGAATAAACTCTTGAAGTTGTCTAATGTAATAATATTTCACTTATGTTATTATTATTAAAAATTAATAAAGAGATCAATGAAGACTTTTCTAAAAGTTAAATGGGAATGTGGGTATGCACATGGAAATGTTTAATTTTTTCTTTAAGGATATTGCAATCACAGTTATAGGGAACAAAAACATACTTAAAACAAACTTTAAAGGTTTTCTGCTAAACCATGCAATTAATATCAGGTTTAGTTTGACACTACATTTGAAATCTATTAATGCATCCTGTAAGTTTCCTTGTATTGCTATAAACCAGTTGAGTTTTGTATCTACAGAAAAGTGGATTTAAATTTAATAATATATAAAAATATTTTTAAAGTATAAATTGAATAAAACATATTAAAATTGAATAAACATATCATTTATGCTGGTTTTGTCTTTATAATCCATACATATCCAGTAGCAAAATCTGAAAAGTTTCCATTTCTGATCAATTCTGTTTCATTAGGGTTTTGCAATCATAACTGAGTGCAAATAGAAATTTCAAAGCTTGCTGAAACTAAAATAAGAGGCCATAATAGGGGATACAGGGACAGAATATTATGTACAATTCATTTTCTTTCATTCTTTGAGTATCTAGAGGTTACATAGGATGAGCAAGTGAGATTTTGAATTTGGTCCAAAGATTTAAAAAAAAAAATCAAATGTGAAGTTTCAGACCTGGTTACAATTGATCTGTTGTTGGCAAAATCCAGATTCTTATACTACTCCATCCATTATTCTGGTCTGATGAAAATTATTCTATATTCAGAATATTTTGAGAAAAATTGATTTCGCTGTTGGCTAAATGCTTCATTTAACCAAATGGTATAGCTGGCTTAATCCTTTATGAACTTCTGTATATCGGAGAATGCATGCTTACGACACAGGTTTGCTTTATATTTCTGTATAATTTTGAAACATAGTTCTGCATTATAGCTTACAGTAATAGATCAGGTTTTCAGTTACAGAAATAGTGATTCCAGCAACTGGGGAAAGTTGGTATGAATCTGCTCTCAATGTCCTTGATGTTCTCAATAAAACTTTGATTGCATTCTTGTAGCAACCTGACAAAGCTATTTAACTGAGATCAATATATATATTTTTCTTCTGATCTGTGTCAGTATTTGGAGGACCTGACAGCAGCTGAAAACATTTCACCAGCCTCTTCTGCGACTGAAAAACCCACCTTTGTCATTTTCTATATAAAGTTTTCATAGAAAATCTATAAAACTCATTGAGATTTGCTCATCAATATGTTACTGAGTGAACTGTCTTAATGAACCATGTAATGTTCTTGGTGATGTTTCTGAAAACATTAATCAAGAGTTTCACTTACAGGGAGCTGTAAATCATCTGACTTATTATACTCTCTGATAACATTTCACTGATTAAAACTATTAGTTCCAGTCTTTATTCACCATACAGAGGCCTTTCCCCATGCCCTGAATTAAAATGTTATTGACCCATCCTTGGACCAGTACAAAATATTGCTGATATTGTTGTTCTCAATCCCTACCTCTACTGTATCTCTAGTGGATTTTTTTTCTGATTTTTGATATGGCAATTGTTATAGACAATGTGGTTGGGTTTTCCCTCCAATGTTATTGCTGTCCCCTTTCAAGATATTACTGTTCAGGTGGAAAAACATATACCAACAGAGGCACTGCTGCAGAATGAGGGTATCTGTAATGACCCACTGCAGCTGTTCTCCCAAGAATTCGAACTCTTGAGGCAATCACTGCTTCAAATAGGATTCTTTTATTTGGGGATCAGTAAGAGTGGGGGATCAAGGCGAGGTCTGAGGTAAAAGCTCACTAACACCGTATTGTCATCCAAGCCGTAAAACCCCTCCCACGAAAGCCATGCGGGGATTTGAATTGTATCCAATCAGTTGGCATCTCGGGGCAATCAGCTGTTGCTTTTGGTGCGCGACTTCCTGGCTTCGCTGACATTCGGCTCGTTGCGATCGTCTTCGGGGAGCTACCATATCCCTCCCCATGGCAATCAGGAAAAGGAAACAGAACTGGCAAACAAATACAAACATGCAAGTAACGCTGGGCTCCCCTCCCTCCCGCAACAGAATGGCAGGTCCCAAAGATGGAAGGACAGAAGGAAGGTAAGTAAAATAGGGAACTGTTTGGGACCTGACAGTATCACTTCTGATCCCTGCTTGTATTCTCTAAACTGGTCTCTCTACACTGCATAATTTAAGCATTTACCAGGTTTTTGAAAAAGTGAAATAAATAAGTAAAAAAGAAGACACCCAAAATAATTACAGCCCTAGAGAAGAAATAAATACTGCTATGATCATGCAGCTAATGGGGTTCTTTCATCAGAGCGGAAGAAACTGAGATTGATTAGCTGCTGGGCAACCCAGTCTCTTGGAAAGAGTGATTGAGACTGACACATAGAAAGAAAGTGGCATATAAGCAATAATAATCCAGTTAAATATAACCCACCATTCCTTGGATAATGTAGTAAGAAAAGTGAGGTCAGAAACATTTCAGGATATTGTTAATAAAACTCTCCCACTTTCCCAAAATGAAATACAGGACCTATGATCCATTTCTCTATTTGGTAGAAACCTTTGGAAAAATTTCACGTAAAATACAGAAAAGGTTATGAAAACACATAGGAAACAATGTGTCCACATTTCCTAATACTCTCAATATTCCCAAAATGCAATTCTGATCACACTGACAACAACTTTGCTGACTTTGCACCAAGAGAATAAATGGTGAAGTATTGCAATAGATTTTATGTTCTATGAAAGCTGTCCCTGGGGGATATATATATTTAAAAAAAAAAGAAGAAGGAAGAAGGAACTTTAGTGATACAGCTAATGAAGATGCTGGGAATGAGATAAGGGCAATGTCGTGGGACCAAGTGGGAAAATTAATCAGGTATGATGATGGTTCCAGGGATACTATTACACTTATTTTAATTACATGATCTATTATTTTTGCAAGATATTTTTTGTAATTGTCATCAGTAATATATCAGCAAAATTCCTGTACAACCTTTGTCTAGTAAGCTATTAATGAATCTCTAAAAACTTTTGAATGTCTGTTAAATGTCATACTGCTTTAAAAAGTCAGTATAATTATTCTTTATTAAAGAATAAAAAGTCCTTTTACCTTTGCATTTTATGTGAAAAAGGAATACCCACAATCACTTTTTGCATCTTTCCCAAAAATATAATGTTTTTATTTTCTTCCCTGTCATTAGGAACATAATGGGAGATGTTTGGGGAAATCACATTATATTGTGTCAAATTCAGATATTTAATATCACAACCACAGACTATTCTTTCCTGAAATGATTATTTCCCCCATTCCATTAATAGACATTCCATGTCATCAGTAGGCATCCTTGGGTATCTTCCTAGCAGCCTTGAAGGAGCTACCCTTGGACAATTACTGCCGGATGTCCTGTGCTCCTTTTTTAAAAAAGATTTTTGAGAATTGGTATGCACACAGCTATATAGATTATCAAAGGAAATTTTTTATCTGGATTCAGGTTATGTGTATAGTCCAACAGAGTCACCGACTCTGAGTCATCAACAGAGTCACCGAAATATCTGGAAAATACGGCTTGAAGCTTAACACCTCAAAAACCAAGATCATGGTCGTCAGCAAACAACCTGTTAACTTACCACCAATAAATTCAGAAGGAATACCACTAGAAAAAGTTGAAAGGATCACGCACCTCGGTTCTAATTTACATGAAAGCTGGGACATGACCACTGAAGTAAAGACAAGGATAGAGAAAGCTCGAACAGCATTCTTCAAAATGAAAAAGGTCTTCTGCAGTCACGACATAAGCCTAAGACTGAAAATCAGGCTTGTCAGATGCTATATTTTTTCTATCCTGCTCTATGGAGTAGAGAGTTGGTCTCTGACAGAAGGCCACCTGAAGAGACTAGAAGCATTTGAAATGTGGATTTACAGGCAGCTGTTACGTATAAGCTGGGTGGACAAGATCAGAAATGAGGAGGTTTTAAGCCGCCTGGGAAAGCCAAGAGAAATCATCAAAACAATTAAAAAATGAAAGTTAGAATATTTCCGACATGTGATGCGACACCCAGAAAAATACGGCATACTCCATTTAATCCTCCAGGGAAAGATTGAAGGCAAACGAGGTCCAGGCAGAAGAAGAACATCATGGCTTCAAAATCTAAGGGACTGGTTTGGACAAAACTCAGCAGCACTTTTTCGTGCGGCTGCTGATAAAAACAGGATCGCCAACATGATCGCCAACGTCCGATAACGGATATGGCAGAAGAAGAAGTATAGTCCAAAACTGCATTGGTCAATCTGCTTGATTATCTCTGGTGAAACTGGAATAGGGGAAGGTCACCTAGGGAAGCATGTTAATGGCTTCCCATATTATTCATCATGCTATCTTTCTGCATCTGTAAAGAGTTAGTAAGACTATATTTTCCTTCCTTTTTTAAAGAAATGTTATTGTATTGAAAAATTTAAAAACAAAAACATTGATATAACTAAAATAGAGTTACTGTAAAAGGAAAAAAGAGAAAAGGAAATAAAAGAGAAAACTCAAGTGCAAAAGAAAGAAAAAATTGGAAGAAAAAAGAAAGAAAAGAAAGGAAAGGAAAAAGGTAGGTTAAAATAAAAAAAATAAAGAAAAATGATATAAAGAAATTTCTTTACAGCAGTTATAAGTGCAATTATAGATTTATCTCCTTAAGTTGTATCACAATTCTCTTCTATCTATAGCTATCCTATCCAAACATCAAAACCATAGATCATAAGTTCTTTCTTATCTTTATCTACATTCTTTCACTTGTTTTTCTTCTTTTTCAAATATTAATAAAAGTGTATACATACAATCAACCACTTATTAATCATTTGTATACAATCCAGTTTCAAACCCAGTCTTACAATATTCAATACCATTAATTCTTTTGTCTATTTTGAATCTTTCTGGTAACTGTAAATAGGAAAACCATTGACAACTATGCCATTTTGCATTCAATTCTCTTGATTTCATTTGTAGACATCTTGACAAAATTTGAGTATTTCACAGTATGGTAACTTTTTGTGTTTGCCTGTTATTTTTTGTCTATATAATGCTTCTTATGCTGAGAGCCACAAAGATCTTTGGGGCACAACCTGGGTTTGTATCTATTCCATAGTCTCAAAATGGCATGTCTAACTATTTTTTTAAAATCGACCTTAATCTTGACTTTATCATACCACAAATATCCATGCCACCCAAATTACAGGACATAGTCTTCTATTTCACAACAATGTCTTCTATTTCATCCAAGCCAAATAGCAAACTACAAAACACAATTTCAAATGAGGTAGACCCAGTCTTCATCTTTCCTTTGCACCTTGTAACACCTTCTATTTAACTAGTGCCTTTTCCCCTTGCCATACAAATGTAGATACAGTATATCCTTTTCCCATTGTTTAAATGGTGCATCAGTTGTCAAATCAGTTATTGTCTGAAACAAAAACATCATTCTAGGCTAGAAATTCACTTTTGTCACAGAAATTCTGCCCAACAATGACAATTGTAATTTCTCCCATCTGAACAAGAGATGTTAAGACATTTTAAAATTCATCCCATGTCTTAACATAATAATTGAAACAACATCCACTTCCTTTCTCATGAACTCAAGCTTTGAATGTCTGGAAATCCAGAAATTTGAAAACTTTGTGCCGATTTTGAACTCTAAATTTAAATCAAAGCAAGCATTTACTATTTACAATGACTAATTAAACTTGCTGAATTCATGTTCACTCCTACATAGATATTAATTATGGCAATTTCAATGTCAGGGTTAGGGTCAGGTTAGTTTTGACTCCATTTCACAGAAGTAAATTTGTTCTTGGGATCCTTTAGAGGCAAAATGATTCTTCTAAAGGAACCTCTAAAAGTTGAATCAACATTGGCAAACCTGCAAAATGCTATGGAGATTTAGTTCAGTCACAGAATAAACACCTTTGATGTTGATTCTCCTTTGTTTTTCAAGAAAATCTGTCTTCCTCACTGAAATCTAGATAGCTGAGTTTTTATCAATTGCTTGTCCATCAGGAACTCTGAGGGATTAATCAGCCAGTTCATCAGCAGATGTGAGATGCTTTTTTTTTTTTTTTTGCAGTTGCCAAGTAGCTTCAGTTGCTAAAATTGAGCTAATTCATCTGTGTAAGAGCAATTTAAGTTTCAAGGTGATCTGCACATCAAATATAGTGAGGAACAATTTAATATAGGTAATAAAGTTCTTCAAAAATAATAATAAAAAAGAATGTATAGGGTCTTCTGCTCAAGCAGAAGGTTGGACTAGAAGACCTCCAAGGTACCCTCCAACTCTGTTATTCTATGCTCCATGTTCCATACTACTATCTGCTATTTTGACTAAGCTCACAAATGTGCCCAATTCAGAAGTTTCTCCACTCTTTTCCTATTCCCCATACATAAGATAGATAAGATAGATAAGATAACCTTTATTGTCATTTTTTTACTGTGGGCACAACGGCCCACATCAAAAATGAACCATAACCAAAATTACCAGTGGGAAAAATATTGTTTTCTGTTGGCAACAGAAAGAAGATAAACATCCCAGGGAATTGGAATTCACCAGAACTTATCTTAATCACTGAAATGGAAATTCTATCTATTAAAATTTAGGTGCCTAATGAAATCCAAAGCAAATTATTAAGCAAACAAAATTTATGATGATCTACTAATTCTTGCAATCTAAACTACCTTGAATCAGCTAGATTCAGCAGTACTGTATAACATCATCTTTTTAAAAAATAAACAGTTTAGCTTTTCAGGAGTGTATTGCAACTATTCAGTGCTTCTGATTCTGTTTATGCACGTTTGTGCTATCTCTGTGTATCATAAGGCTACATTTTTGCCTAGCCTATTTCAAAAATAATTTGTTTCAGTTTTGCTAAATTGTGTTAAATAAAGAAACATAAGGAATGCTATCTACAACATAGCAACAGTTGCTAGGAAATAACAGAAAGAAGGTAGTTATGTATTGATTATTATTTGATTTGATTTATTTTTCTTGATTAATATGGTATTCCAATTGCAGTTAACTCAGGGCTCATTCTATTTGAACATAGAACATAGAATAATAGAATTGAAAGGGACCCTGGAGGTCTTCTAGTCCAAACCCACTGTTTGAGCAGGAGACCCTATATCATTTCAAACAATGGTTGCCCAGTTTCTTTTTGAAAGCTTTCAGTGATGGAGCACTCATCCCTGAAGGCTTTCAAAAAGATTTGAACTGCAGTAATAGGACTAATACAATATGTAACAATAAAACATAATCAATTGCCTCTCATCTAAAAAGAATCCAATAACATCTGCCCTTGCAAGAAGGACAGAATATACCACATCAGTCCCTAGTGGTTATAGACTACTTTCTCATAGGCATTCCTTTTGTGGCTGGATGCCACTCTTTTTTAAGAAAAAAAAAATCTTCCCAAGGGCTACAATAGCATGGTCAGAGGCACACTCTGTATAGAGGATGCTAGGGACAGGAGGACTAGATTCAAGTTCTGTCTTAGTAAGTAGGTCATGAATTTATGGACCATCTGTTTCTAGGGATATATCAACTTTAGTTCTTGATGGAGTCTCACTACTTCAGATGGAACTATCATGTAATTTGGGAGTTCTTCTGCAACTATACCAAGAAAGCCTTTGCTTAAATCCATTTTGTATGCCAATTATACCCTTTTTCTGGATTGAGAGGCCCTAATTAGGGTCACCCATGCCTTAGTTATTCAGAATTGGGTTGTTCAGTTTGGTCTAAATGTGACTGCCCTTGAAAGTCACTTGGGAACTAGTGCAGAATATGGTGGCATGAATAATTATGGTTGCAGCCAAGTGTCATTGGTTTTCACCCACCTTCTGGCTGAACTCCACCATATTGATTGTCATCTATAAAATCCTCATGCCTCATGGCCCAGTTTTCTGTATGATTTCATTAGTAGAATGAGCCTGCTCTGTATAATGTCATATTGTAGGATCTCAAGAGGCAAGCCTTTTGGTGGCCACCCCTGCTCTGCTAAATAGTACCACCTTCCTCAAGGGTATAATTTAAGAAAGCCTTAAAAATATAGTCCTTACAGCAGAATTTTTAATTCTGCCCTGAATGTCTTTTTTAATTCTCAGTTCTCTATGGCATTTCCACCCTAATATAATAAGGGTGTCAGTTGCTATTGCTGTATTTTCTGCTTTTGCTATTGTTTTTAGCATACATTGTCTAGAATTACTTGGGCAATTGAGGTTGCTTATAAATGGAATACTTGAAAAAAAGCTGAAAAAGTAAGTCACTTCCGCAGCTTTTTCCCCATTGATTCTGATGCTAAATGTGTAGGTTTGCAATGTTAATCACAAGATTTTGATGGTAATGTTTATGTAGCAATATATCTGTCTTTCCAGATACAGTTACCTGCCCTAATGTGCTTTAATTGGAATAAAATACTAGCTATGATATAAATCCTAACTCTGCATTTAATGCAGTTATCCAAGAGTACACAAATGATTGAGAACTGTGAACATTAACATTTTATAAGTATTTAAACAAGACAACTGGAAAACCAGCATCCAGTGAAACATGGAAAAGTGCCATAACTGTGAACTGTCTGCCAAGTCCTCTTGTTTATGTCACTTTGTAGTGAGGCGCTGTATATTTTCTCTAATTTATTAGCTATTTTGTGCCAAATTTTCTGCTGGTGGCATCCCATTAATTTCAACAGAGTTATGCCAGTGGAGAACTTATTTTTAGCCTCTAATAAAATTATTATGAAGGTGTGTTTTTTTTAAATCTGCTGTTTGCATAAGCTCAGCACTGGCTGTTATGCTTGCAAATGAGATCATATTTCTATAATATAGTAAATGTTAAAAGCAAGGATATATAAAAGGAATTTTAGCAAATAGGTAACCATATTGAAGTTCATGATATAGTAGTAGCTATGCCATAATGCATAGGATGCTATTCTTGAAGAAAATGCAGTACAATTAAAAGCTTCCCAATAATTCCAGCTTTGAAGGGAACACAGTCTTCAGGATTTTGAATAAAATGTGTTGGTGGGACCAGTTCTATTATTAGATAGTTTCTAATGCCACCAGGTAGTAGCTTATACAGGTAATGAAAGGGCAGCACATTCTTTCCTTTATAATTACTGCATTTTTACTAATAAGGAGGGGGGTATTGACTGACTGATTTTATGCCTCAAGTCAAATAAGTGGGCTAGTTTTAATATCATGCATCTTGATGCATGGATGACAGCCATCAGTATTGCTGCTCAGGCAGCAAAATGCCATTAATACCTTCAGTCTCAGGACTTCCATGGCATGTCGTAACAGCATGAATATCAGCATGGAGAAACAAAAATGTCCATAAGAGCATACTGTGGATTCATAAGTGTCCACAGTAAGCCATGATGATGAAAAAAATGATGGCATGTGAATAGCAACATCCCAATGTCGGTGCATAAATTATGCAATTTATGTATTTTGTTGATGAAAATTGCATGATTCACTGAATTTGTCAAATGATCACCTGGCATTCTGATACTTGCCCACATTGCTTTCTTATTGTTCACATTCAATCAATCAGAATAGAGCTGGAAGGGACCTTTGCGATCTTCTAGTCCAACCGCCTGCTCAAGCAAGAGACCCTATACCATTTCAGACAAATGACTATGTCAGGGCCCACTTTAAAACCTCATCCCAAGAAAGCAGGACTCTTGGAACAGTTTCATTCCCAAAGGAACTTTTATTAGGAGAAGCTGATAGCATGCATAGAAGGCAGGATCTGAGGGTTTCCCACTCAGATCAATAGGTTAAAAGAGTCCCAAGCAAACCCCACCCCAACAGTTCATCCGGTCAGTTTAAATGAGCCAATCCCCAGGTGTTAAGTCTGCTGTGGGAATGGAGCTCATAACAGGGGTCTGTTCCCATGCTTTGTGAAGATGTTGTTAGGTCTTCGCACCTTCCCTTCGGCAGCGAGAGATAAGCCAGATGGCTGGAGGCACCCCAGGTTGACATCAAGGGAGAGACAGTTCAAAGAGTAAGTATGTAGAAACAGCAGAAAGGATACATTGTTGCAAAGCAGAAAACATACCACAGAGCCTTCCCCCCTCCCCCTCAGGAGAATGGCAGAACCCACAGAAAGAAATGGAAAGAATTGAAATAGATTCCCCCCCCCCAGAGAAAGAATGGGTTCTGACATACTGTCCAGTCTCTTTTTAAAAGCCTCCAGTGATAAGCACTCACAACTGCTGAAGGCAAACTGTTTCACTGGTTAATTGTTCTCACTGTAAGGAAGTTTCTCCTTAGTTCTAGGTTGCTTCTCTCCTTGATTAGTTTCCATCCATTATTTATTGTGTGGCATCCGTAGGAATCATGTCAGCCCTCCCAGGTAAACCAGACAGAAAACTTATCATTGGTCAAAGACTGTGACTGAGTGAGGTGAAATGAGAAGGCAGCAAATGTAATTCTTCCTCCTCTCCCCTCTCTTTTCTACCAAGCTTTTTTATTATACTTATAAGAATATCACCCTTCTGACATTTTGGCTCAAGAACATCAATTCTACTACGATTGGAAGCAAAGAGCAGAGAAGCAAATGAATCCTAGACAGTTAATAGTGGTCTACATGACAGCAAAGTCAAGAGTAATTAATTAATTCCAAGTGTTTTAATTTGTAACATTGGTTTCAATTAGCATTATAATATACATTTACATATTCACATGTCACAGGAAAATAAAGCAACTTGATTAATAGTTCTGTTACTGTATATATCTGATACCTGCACGTGTCCATAAGATGCCTGATCTGGACAGTGATATTTAACTGGTCCAGGAGATAGTGTATTCTCCAAAGTTGTCTGTTGTTAAAATAATTAAATTTGATATATATAAGAATTCGGACTCTTTAGGATATAGACCACACTGTTTACAATTTTCTTTCAGTAAATTTACTTCATTTACTGTATTTTTGTTCTGTTTAGTATTTAATAATATGTTGACATTTTTTAAAATTCTCCTTTAATACTCTGTATGGACAAAAAAATCCACAAAGTTTGGAAAAATAAAATTAAAAAAATACAAATCAGGATTTACTCAGTATTAATAGTGTAGAGACTGAGTCAATGTCTCTCCCAAGTTCTCTAGCACTGTATTTTGTTTGTGCTTTTTTACCAAAGTAAATTGCCATAGAGATGCAGTCATCATACATTCTAAAAACATATACTTACAAGATTGTGCCTTGATTTCAAATAGCACCATCTGAACAAATAAAATGTTTAATCAGTGATGTACTCTTAAAAATGCATATCACGATGAGCTGCTTTATTGATGTCCCTACCAAATATATTTTTTTATTTGTGTTCAAAGGATCTGGGTACACAGGTAATGGGCAATCCATTAGACTAATCCTATTCAAAATGGATCTTTTATGTGGTTAATAAACTGGTGACTTTTCAGTCATGGGTCAAGTTGGATAACTATCTTTAATGTTCTACACAGTTTGAGACCTGAGCTGTCTGAAATCTGCATAATTGAGTTAAATTACTTTAGACAACTTCCACTGTCTTTAGATATCTTCCATTGATCCCATTGATAGTATCTTGTCAACCTTGTAAGATGGACCAGGCTAAAAAAATCAATAGCATATAGATCAGGACTACTTTTATTGTAAAAGCCATGGTAACAGAATCTTGAAAGTCTGAATGTGCTTCCTTCCTCACTTTTTCACATGAATTAGAGAGGGACCTGTCTGAGGTATTTTCTCAAATTATTTATTGGAATGGACTTCAGCTATGCTTGTCTGAGCATTGCCTTGGTAACAGATCTTCCCATTATCCTTCAGGCCTATTCCCTATGCCCTCAGTAGATCTGAAGTGAGGCAGATGGAAACATGGGTTTCTTTCCTGATAGAATTACCTTGTAGGGAAACATATTGGCATCTATATTGATGCCCTAAGAGGAAAATAAGTATTCTAATATCTTTTATAAATTATAAGATATTGTGTTAGATATTGACAGCTGGACAACAGAAATAGATTTTTCAGGCCTTTATTATCATCAAGAGTTTAGTTCTTCAACATTGGAGAGACTAATTTATAGTCCCAATTACCCAGTGAATTGAATATCTGATGTTACTTGTGTCCTGTAAACAGATTGCCTACAGACATAGATAATTACAGCAGAATATGGTTTATATTAAATTGAAACTCTTATGTTGAAAATTTCACACACATACCTCATCCCCCTCCCACACACATTATCTGTGCCTGAGAAGTCCTTATATATATACTTTATCATTTTGTAATGTAATTATTTTTCTCTTTTTTATATGTTTTTTCCCTCTTTAGTAGGGAAGGAGGGAGGGAGGGAGGAAGGAAGACATTTTGTTATGTTATTTTAAAATTCCTATATTAAATATAAAAATACTGTAAAAGGATTATTTAGATAATATTTTGTGATTCTTAGTTTTATGATTGACAAAATCAAAATAAATGTTTCAAGGAATTAATGGAAATAAGCCACCAAAAGTTGTTTCGATATGAGATGGGTGGTAAATAAATTTAATAAATAAATAGACAAGAAATGATATTATTACAAAGTTAAATGAAAGTTGCATGTGCAAGACCTTATTATTTAGGACAGCACCTTAATTGGTGATGCCTGTCAGCTGCCACCTCACGCTGGTGCTTCACAACCATTCAATATCAGCTGCCATGAATGTTAGAGGGCTGGATAGTCAGGGGGGATGCGTTGAGGGAAACAAAACTTCACTGTATCTCTCCCAGATGGGCTTTAAGGATAATCAGCTGGGAACATAAAGCAGCTGCATACCAAACCTATGTCTGAAGCGACCATTCTGAAAAACGTTTGAATTTTATTGGACATGGGGGCCCAGTGATGGGAGGCAACTAAGGGAGGAAAGAGTTGGGGAATTTGGTACACGATTTTCAGTTCTGGCTATGCATTACTGTAATTCACTTGACTTTTAGTAAAATATACCTTTCTCAATAAATGGAGTTAAGGATCATTCTTACTTAGAGGTTCAAGCTGAGGAAGGTCTGACAGTGCCACTCCATTGGCATACGTATTAAATTTAAACTAAGGATTCAACTTCCTGATGAATTCAACATCCAAGCTGAGAGCCACAGAATTCTTTGCTGACATTGCCATGTGACGAAGATGGTGTCTTCTTGTACACATGAATTTCTGTAGGGAGGACGCCCATACCTGATCTACAACACTGTCAATTTCAGCAGTGGTTCCTGTTACAGATGTGGGTGCTGTGAGATTGATACACTGAATACACAATGCCAGGGGCAAGGTACACAATATGTTACATATAGTCATGTTGAAAAGTAAGTAGGTGAGATCACATTCTGTACCCATGTTTTGTCTTTGAGGTCTTGAATTCCTTTTAATCGGCACAGTTGTAAATAAAGTATGCAGTTATCTTTCTTTTTCTGCCTTATCTAAACCATTTCAGTCTGAAACACATTACCTTCAATATAAACATATGGTTTGTATGATCTTGAACATCTTCATTCCCAGCTTGCTTTTCTTCCTCTGTATGTGGGGATGTGTAATTTAAGGACTCACTTGAGATTTTTAATCTGTTTGTAGTAGGACTAGTAATTAAAGAAGTAAAAACTTCTGGCTATAGAATGTCAACAATGTTCAGCTGTTTGGTTGCCTTAAGTGTTTTCAAAATCCCAGAACTGCTTCTATGCCTCTTTTTGCCCCTAGCCTGAAGCAGAGCAAATTGTTTTTAAGCATGATCTTCTTTCTTTACTCTGATAAATAATTTCTGAAGGCTAAGGTAATGTATTGATGGGAAAGAGGGAGGCTTACATTCTCCTTGCTGACTTATCTCAAAATTCGTCAGAACAACTTTGATTGTTCAGTAGTTCTGCCATATAGATATAGAAAGTAGCTGAAAAACAAGTTTGATATATTTTGTCCTTCTTAAAAAGAGTGTGATGATGTACATATGGCTTCTCCATTTTGCCTTTCTTTTTATAAAATAAATGATGACATGGTGTAGAATAGAATATAGCTGGAAGGGACCTTGGAGGTCTTCTAGTCCAGCCCCCCACTTAAGCAGGAGAACCTATACCATCTCAGAAAAGTGACTGTCTAGCCTCTTCTTAAAAATCTCCAGTGATGGAGCGCCCACGATTTCTGGGAGCAAGCTATTCCACTGGTTAATTGTCCTCACTGTCAGGAAGTTTCTCCTTAATTCCAGGTTCCTTCTCTCTTTGATTAGTTTCCAACCATTGTTTCTTGTCCTGCCCTCTGGTGCTTTGGTGAACAACGGGACCCCCTCTTCTCTGTGGCAGTCCCTCAAATACTGGAATACTGCTATCATGTCTCCCCTATTTCTTCTTTTCTTTAGACTAGCCAAACCCAAGTCCTGCAGCCATTCTTCGTATGTTTTAGTCTTCAGGCCTTTGATCATCTTAGTTGCTCTTCTCTGAATTTTTTCCAAACTCTCAACATCTTTTTTGTGCAGTATTCCAGGTGTGGTCTTACTAGGGTTTTATAAAGTGGTACTAATACCTCATGTGATCTTGATTCTATGCCTCTGTTTATACAACCCAGGATTGTATTAGCTTTTTTGGCTGCTGTTACACACTGCTCGTTCATGGTTAAGTGATTGTCCACTAGGACTCCAAGGTCCCTCTCACAGTCACTGTTTTTAAGCCAGGTCTCGCCCAATCTGTACTTGTACCTTTGATTTTTCTGGCCTAAATGTAAAACTTTGCTTTTCTCCACATTGAAACTCATTTTGTTGGATAGGGCCCATTGTTCAAGTTTGCCAAGATCTTTTTTGATCCTGAGTTTGTCTTCTGGGGTGTTGGCTACTCCTGACAGTTTGCTGTTATCTGCAAATTTGATGAGTTCCCCTTCAATTCCCTCATCTAAGTCATTGATGAAGATATTGAAGAGTACTGGGCCTAAGACGGAACCTTGTGGTACCCCAATGCTTACTTCTCTCCATATGGATGTAGTGCTGTTGAGGATTACTCATTGAGTACGGTTTGCCAGCCAGCTACAGATCTATCTGATGGTGATGTTGTCTATTCCACCTTTTTCTAGAGTAGGTTGTGGTCTACTTTATCAAATGCCTTACTGAAGTCTAAGTATACTACATCCACAGTGTTTCGCTGGTCTATTAGTTTAGTCACTTGGTCAAAGAATGCAATAAGATTGGTTTGGCATGATCTGTTTTTAACAAACCCATGCTGGCTACTGGTTATAACTTTGTTTGCTTCTAGTTGTTTGCAGATCTGTTTTTTTATTATCTTTTCTAGGATCTTCCCAGGTATTGATGTTAAACTGATTGGTCTGTAGTTTCCTGGGTCTGTTTTTTTCCCTTTCTTGAAGATCAGCTCTTTTACAATCCTCAGGTACTTCCCCAGTGCTCCAGGATTTTTGAAAGATGTGGTGCAATGGTTCTGAGATAACATCTGCCAGCTCCTTCAGAACTCTGGGATGCAATCTGTCAGGCCCCGGTGATTTATATTCCTCAAGGTCGGATAGGTGTTCTCTTACCATATTCTTGCTTATTTTAATTTTTGTTTCTAATTTGTCTTTTGCAGTGGTTTTTTGGGGAGTATGTTGGGCTATAGTTTCTTTTTGTGTGAAGATTGATGCAAAAAATGAGTTAAGCAGCTCTGCTTTCTCCCTGTTGCCTGTTATTTCCTTGCCAACTTCTCTCTTTAGTGGACCTACAGTATTGTAATTGCCATTTTCCACTAGTTGTTGAAAATAGATCATGGTCACTGGAGGGGATGGGAGCATGAAGTTATATTCAGGAAGAGGGCAAAAAAATATAAGTAGTTCTTGACTTACGACCACAATTGAGCTCAAAATTTCTGTTGCTAAGTGAGACATTTGTTAAGTGAGTTTTGCCCCATTTTATCACCTTTCTTGCCACAGTTGTTAAGTGAATCACTGCATTTGTTAAGTTAGTAACAAGGTTGTCAAGCAAGTATGGCTTCCCCATTGATTTTGTTTGTCAGAAGATCACAAAAGAGGAACATATGAACCCAGGACACTCAACCGTCATAAATATGAACCAATTGCCAAGCATCTGTATTTTGATCATGGGGATGCTGCAATGGTCGTAAGTGTAAAAAATGATAATAAGTCATTTTTTTTAGTGCGCTGTAACTTTGAACGGTCACTAAACAAACTGTTGTAAGTTTAGCACTATCTGTACCACCTATCACAGTGGTGGCGAACCTATGGCACGGGTGCCAGAGGCGGCACTCAGAGCCCTCTCTGTGGGCACATGCGTCGTCGCCCCAGTCCTAGGCCTTCAGCTGGGTTTTATAAAACCTTTTTGCTTTAGGCCTCCGCCGCCGTGTGCAAAAAAAAAAAAAAGGTTCAATCAGTCAATTTCAACTTCTCGCGGGAAAAAAAAGATCTTGCAAAGTTGGAATTGATTGATTGAACTTTTTTAGTCCCACCCAGGCTGCCGTTACCACTGCAACCACGCCCACCCAATGGGCCATGCCCAGCCAATAGGCCACACCCAGCCAATAGGCCACACCCACCTGGCACTCGACAATGCATAAGTGGGTTTTGGGTTGCAGTTTGGGCACTCAGTCTCTAAAAGGTTCGCCATCACTGACCTATCAGATTACATGAATTTATTATGAAGGAAAGGAAAAGTTGAAGAGAATTTGTGTTTTCTAGTTGTTTTTTTGATGCCTTTAAATCTTTATCCATAATAATGCTTGAACAGCAGTGCTCAGCTGAAGTTAGAGGCAAATCATGAATATTTTAGAGCTTTGTATTAGTTGGTTCTGATGAATTTAGGCACAGAGAGCTTACTCTGCACAGCTCACAACTCCTTCTGGAAGCTGCTTGCCCATCCTTTGTAAACCACACTCAAGGAACATATTTTACCCCCCCCCCCCAAAAAAAAACTATTTCTCCATAAAGGATACTGACAAATCTTTCTATATATATATATATATTTGACAATAATAGCCAGCCTTTTGAAATATGATTTTTAAAAAATTAAAACTTCTTAAAGTTAGCCTTTATGGAAGCAAAATTTGTTTTTTAAGTGGAGGAAAACAGCACTGAATTCCTAAGATTTACTGTATGTATACACATAGTTGTTAGTCTAGGATAAAATTGATTTATGTAATGCTAGGAAACACAATAAATTAAACAATAAATCAATCATTTGAATAATATATTCATATCTTCTGGTGAGATGGGCACCATACAAGTTTAATGAATAAAACAAATATTCAGCAACAATTGCATTTAATTTCTTGAATCTATGTTATTCAGAAGGAGGCGGTTAAGCTGCTGGATAAGAATGTATTATTTTCCCATGCTGTCTATTTGCCACTATCACACTCTGTTTACTTCTTCTCCAGATATCAAAAATTAAACACATTAATCTCTGTACCTAGGAGGTCTGGAAAATGCAAAAGTTAAGGCAGGGGAACAGGAGCCATAAGGAGCTTGGGCTTCCTGTTTTTTTTATAGTAGCATAACGGTCCAAAAAATATACCAACCAATATCACTCCTCTGCCCTCTCTGCAAAAGACTGGAATGGATAATTCTCAACCATATTTCAAAATTTATTGATGATCATAGCCTGGGGAGGTAATGTTGCTGAATGGGACAACTCGCCACAGTCAACTCGCCATAGCCAATTCACTGCAGCCAACTCACTACAACCAACTTACCACGGGACAACTTGGCACAGGATTCACTTAGTTCCTTTTATTTTTGTTGACCATGTTTTCATCAAATATTATTTTGTCTCTTGCATCAAAGGAAATCATTCCTGTGACTACTAGCTTTTGTAATGCTTTGATGAATAATAAAAGAACTAATCGGACACTGAGTTGTCCCATAGTGAGTTGTCTTGCAGTGAGTTGGCCGTGGTGAGTTGGCCATGCCGAGTTGGCTGTGGCAAGTTGTCCTAGACCCTGATGTTGTGGTCAAATCCTAAACCTTATGCAATATATCGAGGATGGCTTTGAAAGAAAGCTAATTAGTGGAGTGGATTTCATCGATTTAACTGCAGCATATGACACCGAAACCCTAAAACGTGATCTGTTCTCCACATAAGTCCAAAAAGTCCAGCAACATCCCTAAGTTGAAGCTTTTCTGTAAAGAAGGATGGACTAAATTTCCTCCAAGTTTGATGTGTAGGACTGATCAAAGTTGGTGCAGTTATTGCTGCCCAAGCGGATCACACCAATTACTGAAAGCAAAGTTTCCCATACTTTTGCCACACCCCAATATTATGACTTTGACTCTTTTATCACTGAGTGCTCTTGAACTAGTTTTAGACTGAAAACAGATCACATTTTGTATTGTATTTATGAAGAAATATTAAGAATTCAAAAGGACTCACAAACTTTTATGTATCACGGTGTCTACATTGGTATGCTTTACAAAGAGTCATTTCATACTGCAGTTGCTGCAATGGATAGTATCTGTGACAATGGAAGCTTAGTGGAACCTCTCTTGCTGTGGGCCTCAACAACTCACACAACCAGCAGGCTACAGTATCTCCCTCAAGAACAAATGTTCTTACACTATTGGTAAATGGAATATTTTTTATTAACTGACAGTGATAGGGTTATTGTTATGTGCAAAGTGAATCGATGTCATGTCTTGTAAAGCATTTTGGGAATTTCAGATTGCCAACTACTTTTCTTTGAATCCTCTACTCTTTTTGCCATTTACTGAAAAACATCATTATATTCGATACGAGAAAAATGTCAGCAGAAACACAATTTTTCAGATCTGACATCTCTTACTTTTCAAAATCCATTTTATTCAAGAGGTACACTAATAAAAAATATCACTGAAGAAATTATATAAAAATACAGACATTAAATTCTTAAAAAATATTGACTAAAATGCAATATTCAAACAAAATAAGTTCCATCTTATGACTTAGTTCTTTAAGGGAAAACATGATAACACAAAGACCAGACAAAAGATTTATGTAATATAGTAACCTCATGCCCTTAGAGTCTAAGAAAATTCCATTTAGGAGACCGACAGTTATAATATCAGTCCCCTCTTTAAATTTTCTAGTGTTTTAAATATCTTTATTCTGATAGTGTAGAAATTTTCTCTGGAATTTAGAAGCCTTTATCACTTCAGGAATATATCTTGAGCTGTTAATAGACGAGAAATGTTCAGAGTTAACAATCAGACTTTTGTCTTCTTGCAAATTAGTTGCACAGATTATTTTGTCAATGAAGCATGGCCTTTGATCTTTTGCAGTAAAAAACAGACTGTTTAACTTTGCAAAGGTGTCAGGAGAAATTACTCACAGAGCCTATTGTATAATATGTCTATTCATTGAACATCTGTCTTCTAGGTGATTTTATAGAATATTTTCATAGTATTTAGAATTGAGGAAAGAAGCTATTACATTGTATTTTATTGGTAAGGTCAGAAAAGGTTAAAAGAATCCTTTAAAAAAATACATTGCAATTTAGTACAAAAATGGATTACAATTCTATTTCTTCAGGTTATTTTCATTCTCTTCAAAGATCTTCTCCCATGAACAAAAAAAGACTGAATTAGATTTATATGAATATATAAAATTCCAACTGAATATTATGATTAATAGCACAACAGTGAAAAACTTTACAAAAAATTGCAAAGCAGTTTCTACTCTTCAGATATTTTCAGTATAATTTTTTTTACTATTTATAAGCAGTTCAATACTATCTACACATTTAGTTTACAATGAGCAAAAACAAATGCAGGACAAAACATCACCATGCGTACAACTAAGCCATGTATTACAAAGTTATATTTCTTTCATTTTTAAACAGTTCTATATTTCATCTCCTACTGAGAACAGGACAAAAAAGGAAGAATGATAAGAACTATGGATATTCCTGGTCTTTCACCCATAGTATCCATGATCCTGGTGTATATACTTTAAGTCTGAATAGAATATTTTCCTTTAAAAAACATAAAAGGATAACATTGCATTGGGAAATCGTCTAAAGCAAAGGGTTGTGTTATTCACTTATGCCACAACCAAGACTGTCAGAACCCTCAATTATTGATCATGCATATTCTCTGGATTTAGGTTAATTGGATTCTGCCATTCTCCTATGAGAGGAGGGAGGGTGGCCGGGGGCCTATAGTGCACGTAGACCATTTCCTCTATTTGCTTTGATGTATCCACTATGGCAGGTGTGTCAAATTGCCGGCCCATGGTCCGGATGCGTCATGCCGAAACTGCACCCACCCCATTGCCAGCAATGGAAAAAAAGTCACAATATGTCACAACACGTCACGTGACGTTGCGAGCTTGATACCCCTGCTCTATGGGGTGTGAAAGGAATGCCTTGGGGCCATCTGCCTTATCTCAGCACGCAGGGAGGAATTGAAGAAGACCTAACAACATTGAGAGAGGCACCTTATCAGTTGCTTTCCCACAGCTCGATGTCACCTGTGGATTGGCCTGTTTGAACTGACTGGATGGACAGTTGGGGTGGGGTTATTGTTTTGTGGGTTTAACTGATTGATTTCGGCAGGAAGTACTCAGATCTTGCCTAGCTTTCCTGCTTTCTGTATCTGCCAATAAAAGTTCCTTTTGAAATGATGCCAGTTTCAAGAGTTCTGCTTTCTTGGTAGAAAAACGGAGGCAGGTCCTTACATTAGGCAGGATCTGCAAAATGGTCAACCTGGAGGACAAATCCTACCATGGGGACCATGCAAAATAATGTCTAATCACGGAGGTGAGAAGAGAGAAACCGAGCACTTGGAGGGGGCCTCGCTGAAGGCTTGCCTGACCAGCAGCGGCTCAGACTCTGCCAGCTCGTCCAATGAGGCGGACACTCGCAAGAAATTGAGATGGTCAAGCAGAGTGGGGAAGAAGGACAACTGGGACACAAAAGCCAGGAAAGTCACCCTCAAGCGTGGCAGCCATCAACCCGGTTGGAAGTGCGAGATGGAGAGATCGCAAGGTGAGTGACCAGCGCACTCAGACCACTTCCTCAAGCAAGCCATCGGCATGCTGGTGGAGGCGTTCAAAAACCTCCAGGAAGAAGAGGCCGATCCCTGCTGGGGTTTGATAGCCATGGGCCGGGACGAGGAAGGAGAGGTCTGGGAGAGAGAATTTGCAAACTCCAGCCCTTCCACAAGCACCTTGGAAGCCACTGGAGTGACAGCCAAGGTCACCACCCCAGCCCTTGCCACCCCAGCTGGACGAGATGGATGCCAAGTCAGAAGGAGGGGGATTCAACCGCCTGACCACAAAGTCCCAGCCCTGGGGGTAAAGTACAATGGATCACCCCAGCAGTTGGCCTTTTTCCTAGCCCATGTCCTGAGCTACATACATGAATATGGGCGGGACATCTCTGGGGACCGTGGGAGTGTCAGGATCGTAGTCCTGGCCCTGGCAGGTGTGGCTACCCAGTGGATGGTGGCCCTACATAACATTGATGCTCCTGAGCTCCAGAATTTTAACCTGTTCATGGCAGCCCTGAGATGGAGGTTCGAGGACCCACTAGCTGATTGGAAAGCCAGGGAGCGCATAAAAACCATAAAGAAAGGCAAACAACAAGTGGCCGAGTACACCGAGGAGTTTAGAGACTTGGCGGGCCACCTCAACTGGCCAGAGGAAATCTTGATTGGCCTTTTCAAGGACGGGTTGAATGACGACTTCTACCAGGCCTGCATCACCCGGGGGGATCCAGCACACCTCCACGGCTGGTACATAATGGCAGAAGAGGCTGAAATTGACCTAGCATGCAGCCAACGGCAAATGGGCTGGATCTGGAGACATTCCCCCTCAGAAAGGAAAAAAAGAGACGGCAAAGACTCCGACCGTGAACCCGCATTCGACCGCCTGCTTCAGATGTGGCAAAGAAGGTCATTGAGCAGCCGAGTGCCGTTCAAAAGCATCGATCCTGAGGGCAGACTGCATTGTAGGGGGGAAACATGGAAAGCCACCACCGCGAACCTGGGAGACCGCCATGAGAGGCACCAAAGTCATAGAGGTCCAGCCCTCCAAACCACAGGGAGGGGGAACTCAGACTCTGCTGGAGAAACCGCTGGAAACCTCTGACAGCGATTCGGACGACGAACCCCTTGTAAGTGGACCCATCACATCCCTCACCAGATCCATAGACCTGTTCAGCCCAGAGATGGAAGAGAAAGTAGCCCTAAAAGCATTGATAGACTCGGGTTGCACCCACTGCCTAATCAGCCCAACCCTAGTGGGGAATTTGGGGATTCCAGTGAGGAGGCTGAAGAAACCCATTTCCTTTGGGCAATTAGATGGGTCCATCTCAGGGGGAGTTCCAGCCACCCTGGGCACCCGGCCGATTGAACTCACGATGGAGAATCATACAGAGACTATAACATTCATTGTAGCCCCTGGCATGGAATGGCCCCTGATTTTTGGGGATGATGTGGTTGAAAACTTGGAATCCAAGAGTAAATTGGAGAACAGGGGAATTGAGGTTCCTGAAAAGGAAGGCTATGATACAGGACAGGGTACCAAAAAGGAGAGGGGAAAAAATGGTTGAGGTAGTGGCAGCCACAAGTGATAGGCCATTAGAAAGCATACCTAAAGAATACCGGGATCTGGCTGAAGTGTTCAGTGAGGAAAGGTCCAACAAACTACCCCCCACACACTGGCCCAGGGACTGTGCCATCGAAATCCTGCCGGGAGCTAAACTACCCAAATCCAAACTTTATTTGATGACTCCTAGAGAGCTTGAGGAGCTGCAGAAATTCATCAAAAAGAATCTAGCATGGGGGTTCATTCAGCCGGCACAGCCAAAAACAGCCACTTCTGTGTTATTCCGGGAGAAGAATGACAGGTCTCTACGCCTATGTGTGGATTATAGGTCTTTAAACGCTGTTTGCGAGGACAACGTCTACCCCTTGCCATTAATGAAGGACATGCTGGCTCACCTTTCCAAGGGGAAAATATTCACCAAACTGGATTTAAGAGAAGCATACTACCGAGTTAGGATAAAGGAAGGGGATGGGTGGAAAACGGCATTTAATTGGGGTGCTTCCAGTTCCGAGTCCTATCTTTCAGATTATAAGGGGCACCTGCAGTATTCAGGCAGCTGATAAATGAGGTCCTCAAGAAGCACTTGTAC
This sequence comes from Azemiops feae, assembly GCA_023970755.1. Taxonomy (NCBI): domain Eukaryota; kingdom Metazoa; phylum Chordata; class Lepidosauria; order Squamata; family Viperidae; genus Azemiops; species Azemiops feae. The sequence goes on along the minus strand of JALGBA010001861.1, from coordinate 28,458 downwards.
AAGGGGGTTCTGGTGTATTTGGATGACATCCTAATATTCACCAAAACAAAGGAGGAGCATATCAAATTGGTCAGAGCAGTTTTAAACAAGCTACGTGCAGCATGCCTCTATGCCACGCTATCAAAGTGCGAGTTCCACAAGGAAAAATTTGATTACTTGGTTATTGGATTTCCCACCAGGGGATAGAAATGGACCCAGAGAAGGTACGGGCAGTGTTGGAGTGGCTACCGCCTCGCACATGGAAGCAATTGCAAAGCTTCCTTGTATTCGCAAATTTCTACAGACAATTTATTCCCTCTTTTGCCCAAATTGCCCTCCCCATCACAAACCTACTAAAAACAAGGGGTGGGAAAACTGAAACCCAGTAAGCCATTGAAATGGACTATGGAGTGCCAAGCAGCGTTTGAGAAATTAAAAAGACTTTTTCGACTGAGCCGGTGTTAAAACACCCAGACCCAGAGAAGCCATTTGTCATTTGGGCAGACACTAGCAATGTTGTGGGGAGGGGCTGTGCTGCTACAAGAGAATAAGGAGGGGAAATTGTGCATACACATCCAAAACGCTCACCAAAATGGAACAGAGGTGGGCAGTGTGGGAAAAGGAGGCGTATGCGGTGCGATGGGCCCTGCTCATGTGGAGACATTTTCTGGAGGGGAGTAAAATATTCTTTCAGGTGTGGACTGATTACAATAACCTTGAAGCACTAAAAACCCCAAGGAAATTGTCCCCAAAACAAGCTCGGTGGTCCCAGCATTTCCACCAGTTTGATTTCTCAACTAAGTTCATCCCAGGGGGAAAGAACATTTTAGCTGACGCCTTGTCGTGGATGCCGCAATACAATAGCATAAAGTCTGACGTAATCAAATTCCTGATGACCCCAAAACAATTAGTGGCTCCGGTAACCATGAGAGCTCAGGCAAAGAAACCGAGGCCGGGGAACAGTGACATAGAGGTTCTGACCACCACAAAGGAAAACCTTAGGAAAAACCTACCATTGAACAGTGAATCAGGGGTTGAATTTAGATGAGCATTAGAAACTGATGAATGATTCCTTAACCATAAGAACCTTTGCTCGATGAGGGACGAACTACCTTGGGTAGGAGAAAAGTTATACATGCCAAAAATCCAGAGAGTAAAAATCATGCAACTCTGCCACAACTTGAAAATGGCAGGGCATTTCATGTTCATGAAAACTCTCCATTTGACCCAAAGGCAATTCTGGTGGCCATCTATAAAAAAGGAAAATAAAAGCTATGTGGCAAGCTGCCTCATCTGTGTAGTAGCAAAGTGGAGGCGGGAAAACATCAGGATTATTACAAGCAGTGACCAGCCCTTCAGCACCCTGGAGAGAGATCTCTATGGATTTTATAGTAGAATTGCCAGAAAGTGCACGGAACACCGTCATTTGGGTTGTGACAGACCTATTCTCCAAACAGATCCACTTCATACCCTGCAGAAGATTCCCACTGCTAAAGCCTTAGCCAAATTATTTGTACTACATATATATCGGCTGCATGGGGCCCCACAATGCATTATATCAGACAGGGGGGTCTAGTTCACCTCAGAGTTCTGGAGAGCTTTTCTGGACCTACTTGGTATCAGTCAAGGACTGTCATCTAGTCATCATCCGCAAACAAATGGTGGGACAGAACATTCGAACTCAGTATTAGAACAATACCTGAGATGCTTCATAAATTACCAACAAGACAACTGGATTGAGCTGTTGCCTTTCGCAGAAGTCGCTTACAACAATGCAGTACATTCAAGTACTAGCTACGCACTGTTCCAAGTGGCAACAGGACAAAGTTTCAACCTGATGCCTGAGTTACCTGTTAACGAGCCCACCATCCCCTATTTGAAAGAGTGGATTAACCAGCTGCAAAACACCTGGCCTGTGGTTAGAAAAGCTTTAGATGAAGCGAGGGAAGCTTATAAAATTCAGGCAGATAAGAAACGAATGGAGTCTAAACCATTCAAAATAGGGAGGAAAGTATATCTTTCAATCAAATTTCTAAAATCACTGCAGCCATCTAAAAAGCTAGGACCAAAATTCGTTAGAACCCTTTCCCATAAAACGCATAATTAACCCAGTAATAGTGGAATTGGAACTCCCAAAACCATTGAGACAGGTCCACCCTGTATTTCACTGCAGCCTACTTAAACAGGAAGTAACCTCCCCTTTAAGGCCTGCAGAAGCCCCTTCCCCCTACAACCCGTTATGGTGAAAGGGGAACAACATTTTGAAATTAAAGAGTTGTTAGATTCCAGGAAACATCATGGGTCGACCCAATACTTGGTAGCATGGAAAGACCTCCCAACATCACAAAATGAGTGGGTGCATAAAAAGCATGTCAGGGCTTCCCGACTGCTAAAAAAGTTCCATGCCTATTACCCGGATAAGCCTGATTAACATTGTTGTTTCAACTCTCTCCCTCTTTATTATTTTCTCTATCTCCATGTGGACCTCTAATTTTTCATGTCAGAACTCTCAATTCTTGATCATGCGTATTCTCTGGGTTTAGGTTAATTGGGTTCCTATGGGGGGAGGGAGGGTGGCCGGGTGCTTATAGTGCATGTAGACCATTTCCTCTATTTGCTTTGATGTATCCTCTATGGGGTGTGAAAGGAATGCCTTGGGGCCATCTGCCTTATCTCAGCACGCAGGGAGGAATTGAAGAAGACTTAACAACCTTGAGAGAGACGCCTTATCAGTTGCTTTCCCACAGCTCGATGTCACCTGTGGATTGGCCTGTTTGAACCGACTGGATGGACAGTTGGGGTGGGGTTATTGTTTCATGGGTTTAACCTATTGATTTCCATGGGAAGTCCTCAGATCCTGCCTAGCTTTCCTGCTTTCTGTACCTGCCAATAAAAGTTCCTTTTGAAATTATGCCAGTTTCAAGAGTTCTGCTTTCTTGGTAGAGAAACGGAGGCAGGTCCTTACAGAGACCTTCCTTTATGGTTCTTCCTAGCAGATCTTAAATCCTTCCTTGGCAGGATTTTCAAAATCAAATGAATACCAAAAAGCAAGATTCGTTCAATAATTAAGCATTATAAGTGACATTGACTCAAAATGAAATATCAGGGTCACTAATGAAATATTTCCTAATAGAAGGTTTGAACCCCATAGAATAACCTCTAGCTACCCATGTCTGATGAATCAGACATTCATCATTTCATGAAGGGTGAAACAGGTCACATAGTTTCTAAGGTTGAAAGAGAAAGGAAATTTCCCATTCAGGTGTTTATTTGCAACTTCTTAGAATTAACCATATGTCTGCCTGCCTGCCTGCCTGCCTGCCTGCCTGCCTGCCTGCCTGCCTGCCTGCCTGCCTGCCTGCCTGTCTGTCTGTCTGTCTGTCTGTCTGTCTGTCTGTCTGTCTCTCTCTCTCTCTCTCTCTCTCTCTCTCTCTCTCTCTCTCTCTCTCTCTCTATCTATCTATCTATCTATCTATCTATCTATCTATCTATCTATCTATCTATCTAGTAAAGAAAGAAGATCATTCTTAAAAATAATTTTCTCTGCTTCAGCCTAGAGCAGTGGTGGCGAACCTATGGCACGCGTGCCAGAGACGGCACTCAGAGCCCTCTCTGTGGGCACGCGTGCCATGCCCCAGAGATGGTGAGGGACTGGCCCCCGCTGCCCTGGCCCCGCCCACCCAGTCTGCCATGACCACTGTGGCCACGCCCACCTGGCACCTGGTGATAAATAAGTGGGTTTTGTGTTGCAATTTGGGCACTGGGTCTCTAAAAGTTTTGCCATCACTGGCCTAGGGACAAAAAGAGGCATAGAAGCAGTTCTGGGATCTTGAAAACATTTAAGGCAACCAGACAGCTAAACATTTTTGACATTCTATAGCCTGAAATTTTTACTTCTTTTATTACTAGTCCTACTACAAACAGATTAAAAATCTCAAGAGACAAAAGACTCCTTAAATTACATATCCTCCTTTGTTATTTTTAATAATTAACATTAATCCAGATTTTTCATTTTTCATTTTTACTTTCATGATTAGTTCCAGTGTTGACTAAAAAAAATGTGTTTTTCAAAGACCCCAAAATTGTAATTATTGGAGGTCCAATTTTTATTCCATCTGTCACCTCTTCTAAGTCTGCCATTAAAGAATCATGGGGATAATTTGAATCTATGTAACAATTTTTTCTTATTCAAAATCTTTCTGTTTTTATTGGTAGCTTCTGGTAATGGTAACATTTCCTCCAAAGAACAATCTTGCATTCAAGTGCATACATCAGTTTCAGTATGTTCCATATTTGGCCATGAACTGCAGTTAAAAGTCTTGGTGTGTAGTCAATGAAGCAAAGATAAATGTTTTTCCTCTATTCACTTGCTCTCTCCATTATCCATCTTATGCTATCTGCTGTCATGTCCTTCTGCCTTTTCTGAAATCTGTCTGTTCAACTGGCATTTCTCTCTCTTTCTATAGTTCTGTTTTTTGTGGAAGAAATTTGTTCAGTTATTTAATATGTTGTGTATTCTCTCACTACTATCTTTTTTGTTATATTCTCTATACGTACTGTATATTTTACTTCTTCTTCTTCTTGTGCCATATCCGTTATCGGACGTTGGCGATCATGTTGGCGATCCTGTTTTTATCAGCAGCCACACGAAAAAGTGCTGCTGAGTTTTGTCCAAACCAGTCCCTTAGATTTTGAAGCCATGATGTTCTTCTTCTGCCTGGACCTCGTTTGCCTTCAATCTTTCCCTGGAGGATTAAATGGAGTATGCCGTATTTTTCTGGGTGTCGCAGCACATGTCCGAAATATTCTAACTTTCGTTTTTTAATTGCTTTGATGATTTCCCTTGGCTTTCCCAGGCAGCTTAAAACCTCCTCATTTCTGATCTTGTCCACCCAGCTTATACGTAACAGCCGCCTGTAAATCCACATTTCAAATGCTTCTAGTCTCTTCAGGTGGCCTTCTGTCAGAGACCAACTCTCTACTCCATAGAGCAGGATAGAAAAAATATAGCATCTGACAAGCCTGATTTTCAGTCTTAGGCTTATGTCGTGACTGCAGAAGACCTTTTTCATTTTGAAGAATGCTGTTCGAGCTTTCTCTATCCTTGTCTTTACTTCAGCGGTCATGTCCCAGCTTTCATGTAAATTAGAACCGAGGTGTGTGATCCTTTCAACTTTTTCTAGTGGTATTCCTTCTGAATTTATTGGTGGTAAGTTAACGGGTTGTTTGCTGATGACCATGATCTTGGTTTTTGAGGTGTTAAGCTTCAAGCCTATTTTCCAGATATTTTGGTGACTCTGTTGATGAGGAGCTGAAGGTCTTCATGCTTACTGGCAAGCAGAACTGTATCGTCAGCATATCTTAAGTTGTTGATCCAAACACCGTTTACTTTGATGCCAGCATCGATGTTCTCCAGTGCCTCGTTGAAGATTGACTCAGAGTAGATATTGAACAACAGTGGAGACAGAATACATCCCTGTCTGACCCCTCTTCTTATTTCTGCATCAGCTGAGTATTTTTGGCCTAGTCTCACATTTGCTACCTGATGCCAATACAGATTCTTTATTATTTGGATGTCTTTGTCATCTAGTCCCCCTTGTTTCAGGATTTCTAATAGTTTGCTGTGTCTTATTTTATCAAAAGCTTTTTCAAAATCAATGAAGCACATGTAAACACTGTGATTGACTGTGATATTTTACTAGGCTTTACTAGGCTTTACTATATTTTACTAGGCTTTAGATTTGTTATATATTTATTGAGAAACACCTGCTAGCATTATATCTATTTCTGCATCAGTATATTTCTTCTGTACTTGGCACTTACCTATTTGATTTATGGTCTATTAATTGTTACACTTCACTTCTAGGGTAGTGAGTTTCTGAGAGTGACCAAAATATTTATGTAGAGTTTCTCTCTACATAAATATTTTGGCCATTCTATAAATCTGTTTGCAAACGGGGTTCAGCACAATATTTTTATAATCTCATACATAGTACACCTCTATTAGCTTTCTTTGGAGTTATTCTGGAGTATTCTCATCTTACCTATGATTTCTCTGAACCTTTTTAAAAAAAATATCTCTTTTTTCTTTTTAGTTTACTTATTTTTGGCCTTCTCAAGGGAGGTATGTTTATTTATCTTTGTTACTTGATGCTGAAACTTTGCATGCATCCTTTTTGTCAAGGATTTTCACCTCCCATCTCTCCCAACCTATCTTGATAGAATGTTCAGAAAGTCACTTGGACTTCTTCCTCCTTTAAATGCTTGAAATGTTCTGCTTTTATTTGTATTTGCCAAGAACCTTTATAATTTTCTATAAGCACATATTTTAAATTGTTTTTTTTTTTTGTAATTTAAACATTCCTACTCCATGCAGCGACTGAATAAATTCAGGTTTTTCCCCCAATATTATATATTTGTCCCTTCAAGTCAGACTTCATTTTTGGATACTGCCTGGACAAGTCCCTGTAGTTTTCCCAACAACATTTTTTAAAATATAGTTTGTCATTGCTTTCTTCCTAGAGTTGAGGGAAAGTGACTGGCCCAAAGTCATCCAACTGGCTTTGTGTCTAAGACAGACTAGAACTCAGTTCTGCTAGTCTCTAGCTAGGTGCCTTTATTCATACTCTTGTTCAATATTAGTTAGAAAAAAATCACAGATAAAGAAATATTTTATGCAAATGTTGAATTCATTTGCAGAATTAAGTGAATGATCACCAGGCTTAATTTTGATTTATTTGTTATATTTATGTCTTATCCTTCAGCTGATATGTCAGAATAATGTTTAACCTCTGATCAGCAGTAGGTTAAATGACTGATTTCTTCAAGACTACTTAATTAATACAATCTGGATTGGTCATCTTTAAATGCAGCTTTCTAGCCCAATGTTCCAAATCTGATGTCCTTTAGATAACTGGATCTGTAGCTCTCAAAATTCGCAGCTAGCTGTGAATTTTCTCTTTACTGTTAAAAAAACCACCCAAACCTATCATTTTTCTGTAAGATGTTTCCATCCTAGCTTCAAATTTAAAGAGGAGTTAGAATCAGAAGGATGTGTCTGCCATTGGTTTTCATATTTACAATTGAAAGAAAAAATTAAATCAGACAAAAAGAGTTACGGGTTTGACTGTGTGAAAAATGAATTGGAAATCCTACTGCGTAGTAGTGAAAAAAATATTATTGCTAACGTCTATAAATTGTTATTGAATTTGAAATTGGAGAATGAATATGTAAAGCATTGCATGATTCAGTGGGCATGAAATTTTGGATATAATGTAATGCTTGAACAATGGGAGAACATGTGGACGAAAGGTCTAAAATTTAAACTAAATTATAATTTAAAAGAAAACTTTTATACGATGATGTATCATTAGTATTTAGGACCAGATAAGTTGTCAAGAATGTATAAAGGTATTTCACATGAATGTTGGAAATGCAAATGTAAATAAGGGATCTTTTATCACTTATGGTGGATATGGGACAAAGCAAAGATATATTGGAGTAGGATTCACACCTTAATACAGAAGATTCTCAAAGTGAATATAAAGATTGAGAAAGTTTTCTTTTGGGTTTAATGGATAAAGACTTGGAATTTTTTTGGGAACTTTAATGTTATATATGTTGACGGCAGCAAGATAACTTGATGCACAAAAATAGCAGGACACTTTGATTCCTACAATGGGCGAATGACTGCAAAAGTAGATGGAGTTAGCAGAGATGGTTTGACAGATGGCTAAATTGACTGCTTTGATTAAAGAAAAAAACACAATTACTTTTGTTTCTACTTGGAACCCGCTTCTGGACTTTGTGTTTCAGGTGGGGAAAAAAATGAAACTTTCATGTTGTATTTTATCAATTAGATAGGTTTGTTGTTATAGAAATGACTAGTTTATATTACTATGTAAAAGTAAAAGGTTGAGGTTTGATGCTATTATCTTATTCTACCGCACTAAAGGAGTTGGATGTCAACGCCTTTTCTTTCTTTTTTCCCTTTGTCCAACACTTTTCCCTTCCCTTCTCCCTCATTTTCTCATTGTTTTCTTTTGTATTTTTATATTTTATATTACAAACCATAAAATTTTAAACAGAAAAAAGATGTTTCCATTGAAAGGATTTTATATCATCATTTTTGCTAGATGTTCATCCTGATATTTTTCTGAAGTTTTGTTGTTTTTAGGTTCAATAAAAGACCCTGTTCATGGTACACCACAGGGTAGAATTAAAAATCTGATAGATAATTAAATAAGTAATATTTTCTTATTAATCATAATTTTAGCTAACAATAACAGTAACAGTAACAATAACGTTGGAAGGGACCTTGGAGGTCATCTAGTCCAACCCCCTGTTCAAGCAGGAAACCTTATAGCATTTCAGACAATTGGTTGTCCAATCTCTTCTTAAAATCTTCCAGTGTTGGAACATTCACAGCTTCTGGAGGCAGGTTGTTCCACTGGTTAATTGTCCTCACTGTCAGAAAGTTTCTCCTTAGTTCTAGATTGCTTCTCTCTTTGATTAGTTTCCATCTGTTGCTTCTTGTCCTGCCTTCAGGTGCTTTGGAGAATAGCTTGACTCCCTCTTCTTTGTGGCAGCCCCTGAGATATTGGAACACTGCTATCATGTCATCCCTCATCCTTCTCTTCATTAAACTAGACATATCCAATTCCAGCAACCGTTCCTTATATGTTTTAGCCTCCAGTCCCCTGATCATCTTTGTTGCTCTTCTCTGTATTCTTTTTAGAGTCTCAACATCTTTTTTATATCGTGGTGACCAAAACTGGATGCATATTCCAAGTGTGGCCTTACCAAGGCATTGTAAAATGGTATTAACGCTTCACGTGATCTTGATTGTATCCCTCTGTTAATGCAGGCTAGCTCTGTGTTGGCTTTTTTGGCAGCTGCAGCACACTGCTGGCTCATATTTAAGTGATTGTCCACTAGGACTCCGAGATCCCTCTCACAGTTACTACTATTGAGCAAGGTACTATACGTGCATTTGGTTTTCCTTGCCTAAATGTAGAACCTTACTTTTTTCACCATTGAATTTCATTTTGTTAGATAGCACCCAATGTTCAAGTCTGTCAAGATCCTTCTGTATCTTAAGCCTATCTTCTGGAGTGTTGGCTATTCCTGCCAGCTTGGTGTCGTCTGCAAATTTGATGACTTCCCCATCTATCCCCTCATCCAAATCATTGATGAAGATGCTAAAGAGCACTGGGTCCAGAGCAGAGCCCTGGGGAACCCCACTACACACTTCCCTCCATGTAGATGCAGTTCCATTCAGGACCATACACTGAGTACGGCTGGTCAGCCAGCTACGAATCCATCTGATGGTGATGCTGTCTAACCCACATTTTTCTATCTTATCAAAACTCTTTACATTTATCATATCATCTTGAAGAAGTGACCCACTTAAAATGGATTACTGAAAAATAGCAGCTCTTAATTATATAATTTTGTACATTTGCTTTTTTTGCTAGATTCACTTAAAACATATGCTAATAAAGCAGGTATTTATAATAGTTCTTGCAATATTTCTATAGCTTATAAAAAGTAATGAATATGGATCAGATGATATCCTCACCTTGTTCCAATCACAAGCAAAAGGTGTATCAACAAAGCAGTCTTTTGATACAGACAAATTATAAATAGGACATTCAGCATAGGTTTGGGAAATAAAGCATAGCCAGGGAGAACTTAGAAACACATGCCACCCTTGATACTTTCAAACTGAGGGAAAATTGTAATAAAAATTTTTTAAAAAAGGATCACCAGACCTAGTTTTCCCATTATAAAAGCTTATTGTAAAGGAACTAAGCAAAATGTATTTTTCTCACTATCATGGGAAATGATAGTATGGTGGGTTTCTCTTGATAAAAAATGTGATGATTTGTCTCTATGTTATTTTTGTGTTATTCTGAGGCACTCAACGCTTGGGATGGGATTGGGGGAGAATGTTGAGTGATATTTATGTTGCATAAACAAACAAATAACAAAAACATTCCCTGTAGACAGCCTAAGCTGCATGGTGGTTGAGCACATGGATTCTTTCTGGTGATCCATCCTGCATCAATTGGTTGGACATGAGTGCTGTGGGATCAATCTCTGCCATCCAGTGACTATCCATCATTCTCAGTTTGTTTGTGAAATATCCCAGAATCTAATTCTACTGCTTCTTTTATTTTTATTTTTCTAGAGGTAGTTCAATCAGTAAACCTAAGCAGTGAAAGCAAAGTCACCGAGGTTGTCTGGCAGCTGCAGTCAGCAATTAAAATGGCTGCTTTAACTGCTTGGCCAGGGAAGCCACTCTGGGAGAGGAGGTGATAGATGTTTCTTCCAATTCTTTCTTTCATTATGTAGGATTAGGAAAGCATTGAGTGTACAAGTGTGTATTTTGAGTCATTCGTTAAGCATCTTATCTCCCTTGTGGTTCAGTAATTAGGAAGCGAGGCATTGTAAAAATTAATTGTCAGCATGGCTAAGAGTCACCATTTACAGAGTGGGAACATTGCCTTGTAGAAAAGACAAAAGTCAAAATACTCAACCAATGTATATACAAATCCTAGGCCACTTGATCCAAAACAAGAGATGTGTTTCACCTTTTTAAAAAGCTGCTGTAAGTAAAGGGGAGGGGAAAGAGCTCACCAAATGTTTTCAGCTAGAATCAAAAAACATCCTTTTTCATTGCTGTAGTGAGGAAATAAGGGAGATGTGTTGGTGGCCCAGGTAATCTCCCGTTGTCACTATAGTAGACTGTGTACACTGGTTCGTCTTCTTTTCCTCCCCTCTCAATGTAAAGCTATATTTTGAAGAACAAAATGGAGAAGTCCTGCTTTAATGTAACAAGTGAGCAGGTAAAAAAGGAAAGAGGCTTGTTGTCTTCCTTAGAAAATCTGATGTGTGCTGGTGCTGCTCTGTTCAGCTAAGAATCCTTCCAGGAGCTCATGAGTACTTTTTCAGACTAGTCATCTGAAATGGTTAGATGGTTATCTACAGTAGTTATCTAGTTTTCATCCAGAATAGCTCTCCTGTTGTCTGACAGCAAGGACATGATCATGTGATGTGATTAGAAGCCTCAAATGGAGAGTTGGAAGGGGATTATTTTCAGAAAGAGGTGCCTGTACATCTGCAGAAATGCAGAACAATCAGAATTCCTGTTCTCATCAGCCACTGGTTTTTCTCTCACAAATGTGTAATGGAATTTTCTGAGCTGGAGGATAAGAATAAAGTTGGCAAAACAATGCAGAATAAGAACAGATGGATGTTGTAGTTGTCTCTCATAAACAATTAGCCAGACCTTCTCTAAATTAAGAGAAAATTAAAAGTTAAGAGCCATCAAAGGCTACCTGCTTCAACATATTCACTGATAAAAGCAAGTCTAAAACACACACATCTCTCCTTTCCAAGATTCTGTAATATAACCTCGTTTCTCTTGCAATAAATCTTACTAATGAAATATTATTGGAATCTAACTTTTCTGGTTACTGCTACGAGGCATGTGAAGAAAAAGAACAGAAAAACTGGCAATTGTATTGGACAATGCTGGCTCTGCAATATGAGTCTTCTGTCCATGGGCTCATCTCTACAGCATACATACTCCCCCCAGCTTCAAGGCAGCTCACTGAGAATGTAGCTACACAATGAAGCTTCCATCTCATTACCAGCCTGATACTGAAACAGACTGAAAACAAATCAGAGTGAGAGTCACCTTGTATAGAAGATGGACAGCATAAAAATTTAATAAATAAAATAAATAATCCAACAGAAACGTGGAGTTTTCCACTGGAAAATATAAGAAAGTCTCATATGCAAGCATTTTACAGTGTCTCATATAGAGGAGGGATCTGAAAAAAGTTGGGCTGCACATGATCTGCTGCAGCACTGTCTCCTCCCAGCTAGCTGTTCTTCCATAGCCACTTTCACTCTACCGATTGAAAAGAACAGAATCTCCTTTCCCTTCCCTTTTTTGGTAATGAGACTATGAACTTTGTGGAAGCAGATATTTCAGGTTAGTGTTCCTCCAGGTACTAAATGCTCCATTTTACTCTGTGGGATGCTCATGGCAGAAGATATGAAAAAGCTTGGTGGTGTGTGAGAAACATTCAGCAAATGTGTATTTATCTTCTTTGAAGTAGATGCACATAAGATCACAAGAACTGCTTTTTTTCAAATTGAAATGAAGCTTCACCCAATCAAAATCTATTTTTCCAACGCAATTGGAAATTATTTTATTCCAACTTTGTTTCGGCATAGCAGGTGTCATCAATATTTTTAGGACTATTTTGCAAATCCCTCAAAATACAGAATAACAGACTTGGAAGGGATCTTGAAGGCCTTCTAGTCCAACCACCTGCTCAAGCAGAAGACTCAATAGCATTCCAGACAAATGGCTGTCCAATCTCTTCTTTAAAACCACCAATTTAACTCTCAATGGGTTTCTAGTATAGCTTAAGACTGGAATTGGCAGTCACGAGGATGGAGGTCAAAATCAGAATTTCTAGTTTAGGTACTGCCTAAAACTACTCTGTTAACCTGAGTTTTCAGATTGCCAGATAACAAGAGACAGTTCAGTTTTTCATTGAAGACAAGCATTAGTGAGAAACTGAATGTTTATGGACCCTCCAAGAATGCTCTGTAATTACTGAGAAACGAGAAAGCCAGAAAGATTTGTGAAACAGAAAGTTTAAATGGAAAATGACAGAAGGTGATTAATGCAGGTTCAGGGCAATTTAATATATAGAAGTGCCACATTCTAGTTGACTACTGCCAGTCTTTTATGCATTATAGAGAGCTCTTGTTAGCAAGATACATATAAGATGGGCAACATATTTCTTTCTTCCTTTCAGAGTATCTGGACCAATATTATATGTTCTGTAGCCAAATTTTGCTTAGCAGCTATGACAGTATATACTCAGGTTTATCAGACATAGCAAAGTATAGACCAAATATTTAAAATGGTTCAAACTGGTAATTACATTGCTGCTGTAGGTCTAAGCCAGTAATAATAAACAACACTACCTTGATTTCTTATCCAGAGCTCAGAAGCAAAAATTCATGTAGTCTGAATTAATTTCTTCACATGACATCCTTAGGTAAATGTAATTTTTCTCTTCCTGTTCAGTGATTTGGCCTGTTTTTGTTTTCATTATTTCTAATTTTCTATGTTGTTTTTGTTGCATTTATATATGCTATATTTAGCTAATCTCTGACAATAAATAAAAACTACTGCTACTATTTGTCTGTCTGCTAAAGCAGCAGGAATGTAAACTACACTTTCCCATGGACAAAGCACCAAGATCTATATGAGCTCTATAAACTTAGCCAATGTTTTCTTGGTCTGAATAAATCTTCATGTGATTGAACTAAATAAAAGCTGGGTGATGTCAAGCAGGGATTGGACCTTTGTGATTTGTCCCTCTACATATATGCTGCAACAGAAAGAGAGGAACTAAGGGAGGGGAGGCACACAGGCAAAAAGGGAAGACCCTCAGGCAGGTTGCTTTTAACTAGCATTAATGTAGCTTTCAGTCACTTTCCAGCATTAATACATATTGGTAGGTGGTATAATTAGGTTGTGTCTGCATTGCCCACAAACCTTTGCCCAGGTCAGAACCCAATTTGGTGATTAGAATGCAAACTTTTTCCTTTTGGATACAGTGCTGTTTGACAGAAGAATGACCCAAAATGGGATTTGGATACCTAAGGCTTCATGCTTCCCATTAAATATAATTTTTAAAAAATCACAAGCAAGTGATTTTAGCAAATGATTTAAGCAAAATGGAATCAAAATAAAAGTAGAAATGATTCCAGTCCTTACAATAGTTGACAGAATGGAAAAGAAGCCTAATACAGATTCAAGGGCATATTATGTAGGCCGCTTTAGATTTCAATGTAGTTATTAGCAAATTATCATTCTAGTAGGGAAATAAATTATTCTATGTCCTTTAAATCATATAATTCATCTGTATGATGACATTAAAATAATCCAGAAATAATAAACCTGTCCAAGATGGAGGCTGGTGAAAATGTCTAATACATCTTCATTAGGATTATTTGTTAAGAAGAAGTAAGGTATATCACAACATTTTTTCCTGATTAATTATCATAATTCTGTTGTATATTTCTGAACATTCAACACTTAGTATATTTTTTCTTCTGTTCCAAATGTCTCTCAGTATAGTAAATTGTTTGAAAGAGGTTGAAATAATTGATCAATATGTGCTGAACAACATAACCATTGTAAATTTCTTCATTGATTGCAACAAAGATTTTCAGTAGTTGAACTGCAAGCTTCTACTGTAACCATCTGATTAATCCTATTAATGTCAAAACAATACCAGATTAAAAAGGGCATTCAAAATAATCTGGATTAAATTCCTGGCATCTGTGGAAGCAGGGAGGTCCTTGTATTTGAAACCATATGAGCTGTACCCTGTGGACATAATAGTTAGAAGGACCAGTCATCTGATTTGGTATAAGGTACTTTCCTGTGTTCCTTCAACTATATCTTATTAAAAAAAAACTATTAAAGAAAACTATTTGCTTTTCTTTAAGGAAAGACTAGTTTTGGGGGCATTTTAACTATAAAAACAATAAGGGTGACATTAGAGCAGTGGTCTTCAAACTTGGCCCTTTTATGACTTGTGGACTTCAACTCTCAGAATTCCTTAGCCAGCGTGCCTGGCTGAGGAATTCTGGGATTGAAGTCCACAAGTCGTAAAAGGGCCAAGTTTGAAGATCCCTGCATTAGAGAACTATATAACATGAAAATATGTATAGGCTGATTTTTTTTCTCTTATTCTCCACTGAAATTAATGGAGCAATTATTAAGATAAGTAATAGAAACTAGTTCACTACAAAGTATCCTTTTAAGCTATATAATTTGGTGCCATCAAAGATATGGATAAGCATCAATGTGGATGGTTTTATATGGTTACTAGAATAATCCATGGAGGAGAGGCTGTAGGAAAATGTTTGAATTTGTTTAAATCCGAGAGCAGCACATCTTCATTGAAGCACAAATTGATTTATTGATAACTACCAGAGGCAAAGAGAAGCCTAAAGTGTACAGGGTTTATTGTCTCCCTGTCATGGTTCCGACAGATGAAATTCTTCAAAGAACTTCGAGGCATCGGATGTTCTTGCTTTGACACTCCCTTTATAAACTGAAATATACATTTCATCAGTATGGCAAACCATTTTATTTGGTTATGACAAAATGCAGTTAGTGAGTCAAGGTGGTGAGACAATAGATGAATACAATGGCTTACTTGAGTTATACAAAGAATCTTAGAATATATTGTGGGAACAATTAATATTCTTCCCTTTCCTTATGGTTCTGTAGCATAGATCAAATAGAGTAGATGAACTGGAGGTGAAGGAGACAGTTGACATAAACCAGACTGTTTCTTTTTCCCTGTTTGAAAAGTTTCACTATACAGATAGAAGAAGGATGTTATTTATGTTAGAAGATTCTACTATCAGTCCAAGGGGGCAGGTTTGGGGCCTTTTCAGGATTGTGGAATTTAGAGGCACTGGCTCAGACCATGGTAAGATCATCCCATAGTATTATATTCCAGCTGTAAGCATATGATGTATATGCTTTTTATCATTCCTTTTCATATATATTTTCATATATTATTAAGAATTATAATAGTAAAATCTAATATAAACTAAAGTTAAAGAAAATTAAGAAAATAGAGGGAATAAAAAGGGCAAGGAAAAAGAAAAAAGGAAAAAAAAGGAAAATATATAACCAAGTGAACCTATTATAAACACAAGTATGAACTCTTCACACACTCTAAAGTTATAAACATTTATCTCTTCATCCAATATCCCATCTCTTATCTATAAACAAATCCTTAAAACATATTTTTAGTCCTGGTGTCAGCATAAAATCCTTTAATCTTAAACAAACCAACTTTGTATTCCTCTCTTTTACTTCTAACAATCTTAATTTTTAGTATGTTCAGATATTGTCATAGGACTTGATATCTCTTCATTTTTTTCTTCACCCCATTGCAACAAGTTCTGCAAATTCTTCAAGGCTTTAAAAAGTCTCTTTTATAAATCCAATCTACCGGTACTCAAACTCACGGAAAACAGCTGTTCTGTTTTCTCTTTGTGGGTAGCAGCCATTCAGAACACATGTGGGCAACTTTTTTTCCTCTCCTTATCTGGAGAGATTCCACTAGTTTCTTGGTTCTTTGCCAAGGTTGTTGACTTTGCTTTTGCAAAGCCATCTTAGGTTTGCCATACCTCCCCCAGAAGCCCCACTTTATGATTCCTTATGAAATAGTTTGGACCAGGGATTTCCAATCTTGGCAACTTTAAGACTTGAAAGTGCCTGAGGAATTCTGGGAGTTGAAGTCCACAAGTCTAAAAGTTGCCAAGTTTGGAGAGACCTGGTTTAGACAGTATATAACCCATAACTTTGCTTAGTTAAAGGCTCTTTTATATTATTTTGGCTGAGACTCCAGTGATCAATGTAGTTGTTCATACCAAATGAAAGGTACTTCGTTACATCTATCTCTAGGTTTTTTGGTTCCTTATTGAAGTAAGCGCTTTTCCCACAATGGTATCTTGTTGAGATGATTGAGCTGCTAATTAATTTTCTGTGAGAAAGTGCATGTAGTGCGAGTGAGTGATATGGAAAAGGGAATTTACTTGTCTATCCTAGTATCATTTTCTTCTTCAATCAAGTGTTTCTTATATTTAAATAATTTATAGCTGAGTTAGTGCTTTATTTTTTCTGGGAAGGAGTATTTGTTTATGATGTTTATATATAGTAACTTGTCCTGCCAATGTTGGCAGGGATATGGCTTTCTTCCTACTAATGCCTTGATTAGGTATTGTTTTTTTATTCAGTTGTTTGTCTGATATTAATCCCTGCTTATATGTTGTTGGCTGCTGAAGAAATTGTGTTCTGGTCTTATTTTTTTTTTATTTCATGTTTTTATGGTGCATAAGTATAGTTTATCTCCATTTGATGGCTGATTGGTCTGAATACCAAGCTTCCAGGAATTCCCTAGTATTATTTGGAGTCAACTTGGTCTAGGATACTCACAGTTTCCTAGTTTAAACTATGGTTGAGCATTCGTGTCTTATGAGATTAAAGAGGTTTCAACGGGTTTTCTCACTGCTAGTTGGTACTCTGCTAGCTTTCTGCCAGTCTAGCCTACATAGTGGATTTTAAATCCTTACACTCTATGTTGTAGATACTTCTGTTTTTTCTTCTTCTTGGGCAACTGGGTCTTTTTATTTATTTTAAATGTTTTGGATAGCTTTAGTTGGTTTGTAAGCTATGGTGATGCTATGTCCTTGTAATGGTCTGCAATAGTCTGTTGGTTGTTTCTGAAATGTTTTGATGTAAGATAGTTTTACTCTTTTCAGAGGGTAAAGTTGTATTAAAGTGGATTGAGCAGTCAGGCACTTTTTAATAAAGTTGCATGAATGACCATTTTGTTGAAAGATGGTGGTCTGTTTCCCTTTTCTGGTGTTCTGGATTGCTGCAATGTGTTTGAGTGAGTATGAGTGCATATCTGCTAGATATGTGGGATATGAGTCTATATAAGTGCATGAATGCACATCTGCTAGATATGAGTGCATATCTATTAGGCACCAATTTGTAAAGACATCCACTACCACACTTTGTGACCTTTGTGGATGTACCTAGTTCATTGTTCTCTGACAAAATTTGATCCAGATTGGAATCTTAACCCTATCCAGCATTATGTTCCTATGATACAAATTACTTAACAACAATTTAGTTGACAGGTTGTACCAACAAAAGAATGATTAATTTGTGGTTTAGTGTGTTATGTGAACCCAGAAACCTGGATTGAGTGAGTCATAATTCAATTAATTTGGGATAAGTGTATCATGCAGACACAGCTGTCTTTTTGACTGATTAAAAACTTGCTTTTTTCTTCTCCATTTGGGTTATTCAGCTAGGTAGTTATTTAAAGTTTATTGCTGAATTACTTAGAGATAATATTGAGGGATAAAATAATGGAGCATCAGTAACTGCATGCCAGCATCTAATTTGTTTGGCCATCCCTGATGATTACGAATGATATAGTTTAGAAATACCTGGACAGTCACATATTCCCATATATGCTCTAGTAACTTTTATATATGGAAATTGATTCTATTTACCACAGAACATTATGAATATTTTTTTAACAATCTGACCCATCCTATAGTAGAAAAGAAAACAGCTGTAGTAAATGAACACCTCCCATTTAGAAATTTCACATCCATGATTTAGTTCATGTTGTTCCAGTTTATGCTACATAATGGCATTTTATTGTACATCAATTATTCTACAGTCTAGACAAATTCAGTGACAAACCATATACCATAGCATTTTCCAGGGAAATAATCCAAATAGCTGAGTTCTTGAACTTTAGAGATTTAAATACTAATTATCCATTTACTTGACTTTTCAAGTAAGTTTTGAAAATTAATTATGCAAGAGTCACTGGGCATAGAAGGTAAAACTACTTTCAAGAAAATTACAGATTTTCATTCCACAAAAATTAATGTTCTTCACAGTGCAGGCTTATGCATGTTTACCCAGAATTAAGTTTCACCATACTCAGCCTCTTCTCATTAAGTGTGTTTGGAGTGCAGCCTAAAACTATTTAAATTTAAATATCTGCAAAACAGGGAAATATTAATCCACTTCACATAATATCCCTTGTCTTTGACTTAGTAGATTTTTCTTTTTTAAATATCTGATTAGATAATCAAGAAAGCTTCTCTTCTTGCCATGAAAGTCTGCCTCTTGATCTTTTTTATAAGACCTTTGTGAGAGGAAGCAAACTTTAAGAACAAGGCATCCTAAACATGCAAGCCTTGACCATCAGGATTTCCAAGTTTACTTTTGAGACTTCTGGGAATAAATAGTGTAGATGGCTCCATTAAAATGAAGAGCGGGCAAGTAAACAGGCTCCTCAAGAATTCCTCTCCAAACAAGGAAAGACTTGAGATCATTTGCAAATGCTATAAACCAGAGGCCTCCAACCCCAGGCTGTGGCCTATTACCGGGCCATGGCCTATTCACAACCAGACCATGAACGAGCGCACACGCATGCGGATCAACTTGTGTGGTTCCCCTCTCTTTCCCCCAGCTGGGCCGCCAAGCCGCAAAGGTTGGGGGCTGCTGCTAAAGACAGTTGTTCCTCATGAGGAGTCTGCAAAACAGTAGTTACCACTTGGTTTTAGTAGACAAGGGAATGGCCATCTTCCTCAAAACATGGTTGATGCCTTTGAAAAGACACTTTGTTCACATACTTTGTCTTCTAATCTAATTTGGAAGGTGCTTGTTAACTGCTTTTCAGCTATCAAGGAATCTTTGGATTGATAAGTGTTATAGCACCAGGTGAGTTTCCTTCAATCCTTAGCAAAAAAAAAGTTTTAAATATAAGTTTAAGGACTTTAAAATTTTTTGGAATAAACAACAAAAGGGTGATTAGAACATTGATTTTAGAAAGTTACAAATGGACCAAGGTTCCAGATAGAAAAATATGCTCCTTATATTCATGTGTATAAAATATTTTTCCTTATATGTATATTTAAGGAAAAATATTCCTTATATATTTATGTGTTGTGGAGACACATAACAGTAATATGTGTCTCCATGATCTTGGACCTTATTGGAAATTGACGCTTCTGGGAAAGTGCAGAATTACAGATGCAAATTATTTTCATAGAACAGCATGTTTTTAGAACTTGTATCCTCTCGAATATACACACCTTCAAAACTTGATTCAAAACTTTGACCTTCCAAAATATGGCAGGGAAATAGTAGACCATAGGAGAAGAATCTAGGAAGACTTGGTTGTTAACCTTTGATAATGGCTGCTTGAGCAGATTTACTTTAATTAAAATCATGAACATATCTTATTATCACTTTGGAGATCATCTCCAATCTCTGTGTTAAAGAACTGATTGACAGGAGATGCAATGTTATTTTGTAACAAGGTTGGTTATAAAAAAAAAAAGCCAAAAAGTTTTGCTAGTTTACAAAATACCAAGAGACAATGTTCTGCTTTGCATGTTCTGACATCACTAAGTATCATTTTTAAGATTAAGAAGTTTTTTTGCTGAAAGAGATATCCCAATTCCTTTGTATTTCTGTCATGGTTCAAAAATATATTTCATCTGCACATGGAAGGTTTGAAATGCTTTATTTATTTTTCCTGTTTGAAATTGTATTTGAAAATATCTTATTGATTTGATTGAATTAAGGGAACATTTATTTTGAGATAAGAAGAAACAAATATTTCCAGTAAATTCATGTAAAGCAAGTAATGTTTTTATAAACTTTAAAAATGTAATGCATTTTTTTTTAAAAAAAAGATACACCTTTTCAGGAAAAAACAATGACTATAAGAAAGGAACAGAAATATACAATATATAGTCAAGAGGAGAAAATGATAATAGAAATATACACACATACCCATACATGCACATACATATATTAATCACAGAGCATTTAGAATACATAGCAAAAAAAATAGTCTTGAGAGTTAACAAGGTTGATACTATATGGTATAAAGCAGTGGTGGGATTCAGCCGGTTCGCACCGGTTCGGTAGATTTCGCTAAATTTTGTTGAATTCGGAGAACCGGCTGAACCCATGCTGCTTCTGGAAGTCCGTTCTAGGCCTCAGAGGCCTGGAGGAGACCTCCCAGGCCTAGAATGGCCCGCCGGAAGTGCATTGATGTCACTTCCGGAAGTCCGTTCTAGGCCTCTGATGCCCAGGCCTGCATCCACGCAGAGAACCGGATGTTAAGGTATTTGAATCCCACCACTGGTATAAAGCTAT
Source organism: Azemiops feae (assembly GCA_023970755.1). NCBI lineage: Eukaryota > Metazoa > Chordata > Lepidosauria > Squamata > Viperidae > Azemiops > Azemiops feae. The sequence goes on along the minus strand of JALGBA010001861.1, from coordinate 7,649 downwards.
TGCAAAATCTAGTTCTGCCAAACATACAAAAAATACAAATATCAGTAGAATTTAGGAATCAAGGCATTTTCAGTACAATAGCTCATGTGGCTTCCATATTAATTGCACATGGAAATTTCAGACTGCTTTTTTCATGGCACATATGAACACGTTTCCCAAAATAGCCATACTGAAGTCAATATAACCTACCTTCAGATAAGTGTTATAGCAGCCTGGGCCTCTTCAGATGTATTAAATTTTAAAATCACTATAATTCCATAATTTGAAATTAAGCTCCAAAAATCTAGGGGACAACAGTTTGGAGAAAATTTTGGGAAAAAATTTACATCGCTTTCTGGGCAACCAGTCAGCTCTTTGCACCATTACTTTAATTTTATTACATTTTACAAGCTCACTAAATGAAAGGGAAAAAAACCCAACCAACTTGATAGCGATTATATAACACACTGACAAATGTCCTCTCTCAGCTTCAATATATGACATCAATAACTGAATCCTACTATGATCTGATTGGCTCATTGCCCAAACAAGATGACACCTGATTGGCTCTCTAAACACTCATGCTCATTGGCTACAATCAGATGAAAGAAAGCTACCTGATATCAACCTAAGCAAGTTGTGCTTCCTTTTTCTGGTTATTTGGCTATAACTTTTCTATAAAACAAGTTTTATTAGTATTTTTTGGTTTTACATCAAAGTGCTTTAAGAATCCACGTAGAGATAGGGTGATCAATCATCCAAAAAAAACCCAATATAATCAAACATAAATAATTCAATAATTCCTTAAAAGTTCCTTCTCTATTTCCCTCAAGCTAGTATTAATACATTTCTAAATAAAATTCAATCATTGTAAAAAGAATATCAATAGTAATTAACTTATATCAATCAAAATCCTGTTTTTAAGTTTAACTATTTTACAATTACCATTTTCCACTTTAGCCTAAAATAAACACATAAGTTACATTTCGGGTCTCCCAATTTCCCATCAAACAATAATTATTTCTAGAATATACATATTATATCAACTATTATGTTTTAATACTTCCCAACTATATTCTCTTTCCTGTACTCTATCAAGTATATATTTTATAAATCAATCCATATCTCTATAAGTTCCTCAATTGCTTTAACATAATCAAATTAATACATTTCTAATTAGCATTCAATCATTATAAAAGAAAAAATATCAGTAATATTCCAGACCATAATTGAATCAACAATCTTCATCTCAGTCGCATTATCTCAAACCAAAATCTTAAGCCTTTTTAACCTTATTTCATAAAATATAAATTGTTTCTAAAATATACATATTATTCCAACCATTCTATTTATACTTCCCAATTAAATTCTATCTCTTATTCTACTCTATTTCAAATATATATTTTATAAATCAATCCATACCTTTAAAACCCCTTTTTAACTCCTTATCTAAAATTTAAATCCTATCAAAATCATTATACTTATAAAAAGAAAACATATTATTCCACCAGACACCTTATTTCATTTCCAATCTGTATTCTATTTCTTCATCTATTAACTTTTTGTTTACCACCTTTTCCATATTAGATTTCCCAACCATAGTCAAATTACATCCCAACCATAGTCAAATCCATAGTTTTCATCTCGATAGTATTAACTCAGTCAAAATCTCTAAAAGCCTTTTTAACCCATCAAATAAAGTTTTAACTCTCATTTTTAAACCTAATTCTAGCTTTCTTTTTGTGCCAAGCAGGTTTCCACAAAAGAGCCTCTGACTCATCAAATCTTAATGTTTGGTTATACATATTTCTCCACAATTGAGTCTGATCGTAGTCCTCTTCTCTTTTTTCCAGTGTTGTCTGCACTATATAGTCGGTCTTAATCAGTATGGTAGTTATTCGTTGTTTGTCCATGTTGTCAGCGTTTTCGATGCCTTGTATTTGAAAATCAATTCCTGTTGCTTTTAGGATTATAGGTGTTTTGGTTGGAATCCGCCTTTGGTCATCAAGATTCTCCATAATTTGCATATGCGATATAATCTCTTCCTCTATGTTGATTGGTTCCTCTTCAATAGATTGTAGATATATTTCCTCCATCTCGTTGAGTTGTGGTAGTTGCATATTGGCCTCTTTAGGGTTGATCTGTTCTTCCTCTGTTGTTCCTTGGTCTATAAATTGGTCAGTCAAAGTTTGAGAGTCAATTTTTAACTCTGGAGCATCATCTTCCATGTCCCTTCTGAATTGTTCTTTCAGTTCCAAAAAATTTTCTAGTAAAAGTCCATAGGGTAAGATTCCATTTCAATAATAAAGTAGTCTTAGTTTTTTAGTGAAAGTTCAGCTTAGAAGGTAAATACAACAATAAAAATTCTGTAATAGAAATAGTATAAAGTATAGGATCCAAACAGAAATAGAAAAAAGCAAAAAAGTCAGGCCAAATAGGGATTCTATAGTAGCAAAATTATAAAATGTAATATCCAAACAGAAATAAGAAAAAATAAAAAAGTCAAGCCAAAGAAGAAGACAAAGGCAGGAAAAATCAAAGTCAGTGTTATGAGTATCCAATTTGTAGTCCAAAATAGTAATAGAAAAAGGTGCCTTAAAAGTCAATTATTATCTTGTAATCCAAAAAAAAGAAAAATCCATTTTTCTAGGAAATATATTTTGTATTGTAAAGTCAAAGTAAACTACTAGGAGAAAGAAAAGGAAAGAAAAAAATATGAAACCCTTCAGCTGGTTTCAATACAGATAGGAATGTCTGGGCGTCAAGCCAAGTTTAGGCTGAATACGCATCCGACAAAGCAAAGTGAAAGTTATCAGCTTAAAATGGCTACTTTCTTGCAACTTCAATCCACAAAGAACCGCCCAGACAGCCGGATTTTTTTTTAAAATAAACAGTAATGTTCAGAAGGGGGGGAGGAAGAAAAACACTCCACCCCCCTCCCTAAAGGCTTCCACTTAGGCTAAAGACAAGCAGGCAAAGAGAAAGAAAGTCCACCTTCACAGTAAGGATTTTTTTCAGGATCCCCGAAATCCAACAGCTCAAATAGTCAGTAAAAATTAATTATTTTTCTCAAAGCTCGTTTTCCCAAGTATCCGGACGCTGCTTTCTTAAAATAGGGAAATAATTCTAGAAGCTTTTCGCAGGAAGGTATATAGGGTATCAAGAGGGAAGGAAAGGTCTCACCCGGATCACCCACGGTGGTTCTTTTCACTTAGATGTTGCTGTGACTTTTGGCTGAAGCAGCTAGATGATCGGCCATGTTAATGGCCAATCTTTTCCCCGTCGGCCCAAAGCAGCTGTCTCGGACCGCAGAGGGAGCTGCCGCTCCCTCCGCCATCAACGGGTGGCCTCCTCAGTGGTGGTCGCCCCTCCAGGGCAACTTTCGACCCTGTCCAGGGTCTACCGGCGGGGGGAAACTGGCCGGCAAAGAGAACAGACTCTTTGCATGACCGCCTGCGCTGCAACCAAAACCAGAAGTCTGGCTATAACTTTTCATAGAATACAGTACAGATAATTGAACAAACTATGTTGCATTACATTCTTGATTAAATTATCTTACCATTGATATATAATTTTATGGTACTATTCCAAAAAAAGTGGTGTTATTAGCCATCAAACCTCAAAATACACTTTTCCCAAAAAGTTTCCACAATTTTGGCCACCTACTGTAGGTTTTCATAGTTGCTATTTATTGATGATGATGATGATTTCTTTTGCAAACTATCATTTGAAGCAGGGGTCCCCAACCCCCGGGCCACAGCCCACTACTGGCCCACGCAAGCGGCAGGCAAGCATGTGTGTGTGTGCAGCTTCAATTGTGCAAGTGGTGTGCGCTTGCACTTGCACACGAAACTCATATGTAAAGCTCCATTTATGTAAATGGCAGGCACATGTCCCGCCACTTGTGCAAATGTAATTGCGTGCACTCACGTGCATGCCACCACTTGCACAGAATCAACACACACACACACACACGGCTGGTCCACCAAGCTGGAAAGATTGGACATTGCTGAATTGGAGAGTTTATTCTTATTAGAGGTCATCAATTGTTCTGTTTTGTTGAGTCTCAAGTCTTTCTCAAATGAATCTTAATTATATGAATCTGCAGAGAATCTATGAGAAAACTGACTGCCCATCATATAACTGGCCTCACTCCATATATATCTAAATTTCATTGTCCTATATGATTTCCATCACTATAAAGAAGTAACCGAAGACAAATACACAAACAAAAACAACAAGTCTCATTATAATATCTCATTGATATGTTTGTTTTAAATGAAAATGCAGGTCATATTATATCACTGGTTATGAATCTAGTTCAATCCAGATTTAACATTTGCTTTAACAAATCTTAATCTGTTCCAGTAGGTACTTTAGCATTTCCTTTCTTATTGACATGAGCCAAGAGATCTTTTGAAAGTAAGAAGGCTGGCAGCCAAAGTGTATTCTATTATGCTCTGCCAACTTGTTTTCTGGGAAACAGATAGTGTCAGATCTGGAAACAGCCACATGGACAGATGGTGAGAGAGACTTGTTCTTCAGTGTAATTTCTTTTTTCCAATGTTGAACATCCAACACAAGAATGGATTCATTCCAAATCTTTACTGGTTTCCAAACAAAAGTGATATGTCTATTACCATCATCCAAGAGAAGAGAATGAATCTTGGATCACGGATGATTTTTAAATATAATTATTATACCTTTTTTACATTGCAATGACTTACAATAGTTTCTACTTTAATTATTCCTATACTAGGCTGATCACACTTCCATACATCCTGATGGGCATTTATAAAACAGATAAAAATTCACTCCATCCAGATAATGATTTCCTACTTTGTTTTTTTTTAAGCATATCAACTTTATCAGAGACGATTTCAAGCAGAGCAATCAATCAAATCTTATCCCAAAGCAAAAGATTATCCAGATATTTCCAGTGTAAGCAATGACTATACTGCTAAAAGCAGATGAACAATAAGCTTCGTGTTTCCTCTTTATTTCTTCCATCAAATATATGCAATAATGTTAAATTTGGTGAAAATTAAATCCTTCGTGTATTACTATTCTGTTAATGACCTACGTTCAAAATGGTGAGACTGTAGCATTCACACCAAAGATGAGAAAGAAAACCTTTTACAATCCATAAGGCAAAACAGGTAAGTGTTATAAGAGATTTTTTATAAAGGCTAAATGTCAACTAACTAAGATCTTAAAACATAATTCCTGTATTGAGGTATATAAAATTGCCTAGACCCGCATAAGCATAGCAGGTTACAATAAGTTTATGATGACTTATAACTATTTCCAATAACTATTATTACATTTTATTATACTCTTGGGTTCAGCAAAATAATATTCTTGTCTCAAAAATATGGGAGCAAGAAATCTTTTTTTTTTTAGTGCATATATACACAATGGGAGGAAAGAAGGTTGCAAGATTGGAATGCAAGCGAGGAGAGGTGGGACAACTGAAGCAAGTACGAGTAGTTAGGATGGACGGCCCTATTACACGATCAATGGGCAGAACATTAAGCCAACAGGGTTTAAAAGGAAAGCTCCCCACCCCAAACACTCACTCTGATGACGCTGGCAGTGGACCAGCGAAAGCTAAGGTTGTTTTTAGGTTTGTAAATAGTTGTTTTTATTGTTTTTATTGTTTTAACAATAAACAGCTGTTTTGTATTCATCCCAGAGTTCGAGGATTTTATACTGCTGTACAGATATGCCTGGGATTCGTATTTTTATAGTTATTAGATATATATATATATATATATATATATTTGTTTTCTGAGGTTTTCACGGGTGTTTGTATGTAGGTCTTTGGTAATTCGGGTTTTCTCCCGCGTAAAATTGAAAGTGTCTTGGCGACGTTTCGACGAAGTCTCATTCGTCATCTTCAGGCTGGTGTCTCTTCGGCTTCGTGCTTCTAGGAGCAATGTGTGATCGCGGCTGTTTCTTCCTTTTAACTGCCAGTGGAGGTATGAACTGATTGGATGGGAGCTTGGCTGTGTTCTGATTGGGTGGAGGTGTGTTCTGATTGGTTAGGGGCTTGGCTGTGCTCTGATTGGATGGGGGGTTGGCTGTGCTCTGATTGGCGGGGTGTGTGCTCTGCTTGGGTGGGGGCCCTGTTGTGCTCAGATTAGTCTGAGTTGCAGGGGGATTGGAGATGGAGAGCTGCATTGCTGTTGTTTGGCTTCGCGTTCGTGGTCGTGCCACATCTTCAAGGTGGGTGTCAGTTTGCTTCACGTATGAAATGGAGGGGTTTAAGATGGCCAATGATGCAGCTGTGGTCTGGTTTCTGGTCTGCGGTCATGCCTCATCATCGGTGCAGGTTTGAGTCTGCTTTTTGCGTGGATGTGTGGTGGTGACATCATGTGTGGTCTTCGTGAGTGTGGGTCCAGTGTTGCTCCTTGTGCTAGGGATTCGTCTGTCAATAAGGCTGGGTTTCCAAATGGCTGGTAGGCGAGAGGTATCATCTCGTTTATTCATGCTGTGTGGGCGTTTTTCTATCTCGATGGCTTCTCTGATTATTCTGTTGTTAAAGTGTTCAGTTTTGGCAATAGTTCTGGTATTTTTAAAGTCAATTTTATGTCCTGTGGCTTTGAGGTGTTGGACCAGGGAGGATGTTGGTTCCTCTTTTCTGACTGAGTTCTTGTGTTCTTCAATGCGTGCACTTATTCTTCTGTTGGTTTGTCCGATGTATGTGGTGGGGCAGGCGGCGCATGGGATTTCATATACTCCTTGATTTTCTAACTCAATTTTGTCTTTGGGGTTTCTTAGGATGGTGGATATTTTTCGGTTTGTGCAGAATGCTGTCTTGATGTTGTGTTTGTGGAGGATCTTGCTGATTTTGTCTGTGGTGCCTTTTATGTATGGGAGGAGGGCTTTGCCGTTTTCTTGTTCTATGTCTTGGATTTTAGTGGGGGGTTCTTTTTGGATTAAGTTGGTAATCTTATTTCTTTGGAATCCGTTGGATGTTAGTACATTAGTGAGAGTGTGTAGTTCGGTTTTTAGGTGTTGTTCGTCAGCTAAGCGTTTTGTTCTCGAGATGAGTGTCTTGGCTACAGAGTTGATCTGTGCTGGGTGGTGGTGTGAGAGTGCGTGCAGATAGCGGTTTGTGTGTGTTTTCTTCTGGTAGATGGTGTGTCCTAGGGAGCCATTGGATTTCTTGTAGACTAAGACATCCAGGAAGGGAAGTTGCTTGTTAGCTTCTGTTTCCATGGTGAACTGTATTTTGGGGTGTAGGCTGTTGTTTCTTCATAAAGAAACAAAACTTACAGCCCAGCGACCTACTCGTGAGCTTTGATGTCATTTCCCTCTTCACCCAAGTGCCAATCCAAGAAGCCTTGACAGCTATCCAAAACAAATATAACCCCCCCAAGCACATCCTAGATCTGACCAACCATTGCCTATCCAACACATACTTCATCTATAACGGACAAAAATACAAACAAATAGAAGGAGCACCCATGGGGTCACCCCTCTCACCTGTCATTGCAAACCTCTACATGGAGCACTTTGAAACCCAAGCTCTAGAAAAGTCTGATCATAAACCCAAACTCTGGCTCAGATACGTAGACGACACCTTCATAATCTGGCCACATGGGAAAGAAAAACTAGACAACTTCCTCACACACCTCAACAGCCTACACCCCAAAATACAGTTC